>KN716150.1:1725485-1737294 GCA_000816705.1 Dictyocaulus viviparus | reverse complement strand
ATAATAATAATAATAATAATAATAATAATAATAATAATATTTAGAAAGGCTTACTAAAGGTGATAGAAAAGGACTTGATATTTTGAATTGGTACCACCGTTACCATCAAAACGATATGGATCATCAAAATAAGCAAGTATTAACAAAATAACAGAATGTTAGATGTTGTCAATTCAAACTCCAAATACAATATATCAAATCGTTGTAAGAATTGATAATTTAGTTATCTTAACATTGTACGAGCCGCAATAATTTTCGCACCAACTCAATAACATCAGAATTGAACAGTACGAGAAAAAAAAAACCCTCAAACGGTTTCATACTTCCGAAACAAATTCTAGAAACACTAAGAAACGAAACTCGAATTGTTAGCAATAGAGTCGATTCGTTCAATTAACAAGATGAGGTTCATTACCTAATACAATCGTGAGTTGTAAATCAATATGTGAAATTATTCTGTAGTTTCAACTATCTCTTAAAATTTACCTCAAAACTCGAAATAGAATAGTTTCACATCGGCTACCTTTTATCATAAAAACTAAAACTGATTTCTGTGATAGTGCAATGTTTGTCAGTTATTTTCTTTCTAAAAGAAATTCTTTACTGTAGCTAATTTGCCCTGTAATAAAAGCCCATTTGAAAAATTAGCTTAATATGACAAAACAAGACAGGCAGCAAACAGAAAAAAATGTAAAAAAAAAACTACTTCATAATCTTACCTCGGTTGTTGTGATTTCATCGTAGTTCTGTCTGCTGTTTCAGTACCAGTGCTGACCGCTTCTGGTATCACTGCCGCCTCCTCGGCACTCACACTTCGATGCTTTTCGCGAGCCGTTTTGATAGCGTCCGATGGAGTTTGAACTCCGTCGTAACGATGATGATGAAAATTCGAACAGTACACTCACTGGTTTGAGGGTAACTGAAATGATTTGAATGAGCAGTATGTTTACGTCATATTCCTCTTTAATACAGTCTTCATCTAGATGAAGATCAAAACGAATTTGAGGATAAATCAATAATAGGTGCATGATGTCAAAAAACCGCAATGAGTTTAATAATCTGAACATCATTCTTGGATGAATGAACTGCTGAGTGAAATGACGACGAACAGGTTTCTTCTATTAATTCAGTTAAAGACTCTTTTGAATGATTTAATATTTAGTTTTCATATTCTTGAAACGAGTCTGAGTCGATAAGATGTAAATAAATACAGTACTATACCTCATATGAATATAAACAAATTAGAGAACAAAGATTAATGAAGTAAACAAGCAATGTTTATCAACCAAGTAAATTTATATATGCAAATGAGTCATTCTAATAATAATTTAATACATCTATATGTAAAACGTAACAAAAAAAAACACCATTACACGTGAAATATTCGAAAACGATGTGATATGAGGAAATGAGGTATGGAAATATTATATGATCATCGACACTCGAAAAAACTTTAAATTACAGATTAACGAAAAAAATTTTTCGCGTTTATTGGTCGTCATGATGAACATTGTGAATAAACCCGTATAATTTCGAAATTCTTTCGTATGGAGAAGTAGAGAAAGAGAGAAAAAGGCGGGAAACGAGAGGAAACGAGAGGAAACGAGTGGAGGTTATATAGACATTAAGACAATACTTATACACTTACTACTAAAACTAAAATTAGTATTAGTACTTACTCTGTGATCGTAATGAACTAGAACGATATCAAAATAAACAATAAACAAAAAGTACGAACACATGAATGCACTAATGTGTAACATTAGGTGGTGAGGTAATAAGTGACAACACAACAACTAAAGCTGCCAGCCCAGATAAGGACATGAAAACTATTAGTACACGATAAAGGATAGGATTAGTTTTAAAAAATAATCAGTTATATCTATAGATAGCTTGAGGGTAAAAGAAAATAAGTTACACGATAAAATGCTTCGCCATATGGCAATTAATCAAACCCATTAGCAATAATGATCGCAACGCCAAGATAAGAAAAGAATAAACAGATAAATCATACCAGTAAACACCAAGAAAAAAAAATTGGAGAAAAGAACAATTGCTGAGAGAAAAAAAACGGAATCAGAACGATACAAACACGTTGGTGAATTCACCGAAAAAACAGACGGACAATTGAAAAATTCAGTAATTTTAGAAGTAAGCTAGCCATTAAGGTATGCATAATTTTACTAATGACTCTCGATAGTCACTCAGTGTGAATGGGAGAATACTCGTTGATAACCTCAATGACGAAATGATAAGGTCTTCTTCTTCGTGTACAAACAATTTCATTCAATACAATTCAAAAACAGTGACTTATTAAATGCTTACAACATAAACCGAACTAAATAAAGCTTATTGATTAGCATTTCAAAAGCTAAGAAGTGTTCTCATAGGCTTTCCGTTATCGCGTTTTGCGCCCGAAGGAAAAAAGAAAACTAGGTGAAAAAAAAACCAATCAAATTTTTCAAGAGGTGAACTACGTGTCAGTTGAAGTCACTGATTTTTTTTAGACTGTTGATAGATTGATAAGTTAATATAATAAGCACAGAGAGGTTTTAAATTGTTATTACGATGAACTAGAATTTTCTATGGGAACTATGTTTAGAGAGGCAAAAAATGAGGACATTGAACGCTAGAATGAATATTGCTCAGAAACTTTTCTTTTATATAAATAAATCATACCGTACTTTAGGTCTAAAAAAAACTCAATCCTGAAGATATCGGAAAAAAAATATCTGTACACCAGTCCAAATATTGATTTTGTAAGCAGAACTCAGATTTGAAATAGTGTGGTAGATCATTGTGGAAGCATAACGAGAGATCTATTAGCTACGGTACTACTCGAGATTTAATCACCATACTGCCTCAATTTATACGTCGCAGAGTTGTATTGGAACGGCCACGCCCATTTCCAAGTTCATCTACAGGGCACGTGCTCATTGGTTGCTGTCTAGATGATGATGATGATGATGATCATCGTCATCATGACTATTACTATTCACTCTTCTCACTTCTCTGCATATGATTTCTCATTCACGCACGAGACTCGCGTCACACCTCACAACTGTCGCAGACTACGAGCATAAATCATCGAGTCAAAAATCATTGGTCATGTGAGATTGAGAATTCTATCGGATACAAATTACGCATAAAATTATTGTAAAGTAGAAAATTTTTAATACTAGAAGATAATGATAATAGAAGATGAATTATTGAAAAATTTACATCAAATCGAATATTTTTGAACGTTGAAATTAATGAACCCCTCGGATCAAATAGAAAAAAAAGGAGTTTAAATTTTTGTTTTCGTAAAAAAAACCTCCTTGTTTACCTCCTTATCAACGAATATTTTTATAGGTTTTTGATGATTTGAGCACTGAGGAGGATAAAGCGTCATAATGGAGGACAACACTATGTAGTAGTTTAATAAAAACTATTTAATCTTAAATTTTATCACTAAGTATGCCATTTTAGAATACAAAACGAAGTATAATTCACAGAACAACTGGAAATTTTTGACTCATAAACTCAATATAATTTTATACGTTTAACATTTCATAAAATCATTAATTAATTATACACGTCACATTATCAGCTCTAATATTATAAGTGAATTGTGACATTAGTATAATAATTTTTAATATCATCTTCATTACTAGAAACACACTACTGTCACGTGACGGACACATTCATCAATAGTGAGTGCAAGCTTGCAAGTGCAGCTTTAGTGCATGTGACCTTCACGAGTCCGGTTCAGTCGATGGATGTCATTACGCACATGTCGGTGGTCACAAAAGTGCTTCGAGAAAAAAAAACGAAGTAGCTACGCAGAATCGATACAACATCGGTTTTTCATTGTTTGTTTGTTTACGTGTTATGATTTTTAAACTGAAATTCATCTACTCAATTTGAATGATAAAATGTCTATCAGAGAGAGAGAGGGAGAGAAAGAGAGAAACAAATTTTTTTTCTCTTTAATTCAAAATTCATTAACCTCAGAGGTTACTTCATCTGTAGGTATAAATTATCACTGAGGATCGACGAGAATTGTTCGGTAAATTTTCCTAGTACATATCCTTCGTACGTTGTTCAATTCATTAAATAGTATAAATTATTAATTATAGGTTATTATAGAGTATTTAGAATTTCAGTTAATGTTAATTGCTATTCTTCTATCACTCAACCTCAATTCACCTCACTCAGTTCTATCTAATTACTTTACTATAATGTAATACGTTAAATGATTCACTCGTTGATGACTGGTTGGGTTGGTATGGCGGTAAAATTTTCAACAGAATATCATCTTCATTTTATAAGAAGATCAAGAGAGGGAATGGTCACAACAGATGTAGTTTCTGATTGAATATGAAGCTGTAAGAAAATGTAAGTTGATTTCTGACGATGTATGTATTTCTATGGCTATCGTCGATGAGGTAGAAAGGAGGATACTAATATTATTTCTGTATATAATTTTCCAAGAATTTATTCTACATTGAGGGCATTTAAGCTGAGTTATATTCTATGAATAAAAGAATATCTTCTGAAATTCTAAGTATGTTGTATGATGAAATTGAAACGAAACCGTGGTCATGTCGAGTCATAGATGATGACGAAACACAAAAGAAGACGCTCGTCTACGACATGATGAAAAGAGAAAAAAGCGGATAGCAGAAAACTGTAGGATGAGACTCATTGGAGACTCAGAGGAGACTCAGAAGAGAAAAAATATCCGAAAACGCAGAAAATATATAAATAACATAAAGGATACTGTATCAGAATAAAATAACCGGAATTCTTCTGATTGGTAATAAAAAACGAAAAAGAAAGACTCATTGTTGAGGTTTTAGTTTTAAAATATAGAACTGTAGCGACTAGATAACGATAACGCTATCAAAAACAATTACGTGTAAATGAAATGGAGGGAAGAGGAAAATTGAGTGATGGAAAGAAAAAATCAATAGAAAATTTAGAATGACATTATGAAAGCATGTTAAGCTTTTTGCACTTTTTTTTTGTATATGTGTTTGTTTTCAATCGGAATCTGAATGCAAAACAGAAACCATAAAAGCTGAGGGAAATTCATCAAACTTCTATTCAAATAGTACTAATGATTATATTTTTTCTGTATTGTATTAAAGCTACCAATAGGAAAATCATAATTAATGTGCAGAAAAAAAAAGCATTTTTCTCTCACTAAACTCACTCACCAAAGATCAACCTCATGAGAACAATTTCGCAAAAGTGCAAACTTCGCATTCGAGTAGAATATGAGTTTAAAAATTCTCTCATAGAACACACTCGTAGAACAAAAAAAAGCAAAATAGAAAGGCAAAAAAAAATGAACTCCTCCATACATACACACACATATAAAGCATAGATAAATTTTCAATGAAATGAAACATTTTTGTAACAAAACATTCTTAAGATCTAAAGAAATTCAAATAAACATTCCTTCATTATTCTGAGTGAAAAAAAAAGACTTTTCCTCATTATTTCGAGTGAAAAACTAACTATGAAAAGTTTACAAAACTACGAAAATACTCTTCACAATCAGTGGTCCTATTTCTATTTCAACTTCTCATAAAACAAGCAGAAAAAATAAAACTATGTACGTAAGGTAGAATTTCGTTTTTGACTCATTATGGAGGGCAGCAGCTCTACATATCAATGCACTAACAATATGGCGAGATCAATAGGAAAAGCCATTGTGCAACGACCGCCAATCGAGCCAGCCATATAGGCTAAGCTAACCACGGATGACTGCTTCTCTGGCCAGCTGGACAATGTAGAAACATATCGATGCCAGCCACCACCGGCTGACGAGGACCGACGGCACCACATAATTAGCCTGCCATCCAACCAAATGTTTCGCATGAAATGCAACAATCCAGACAACGGACGAGTCACATCGTAGAGGATGAGTTTTATCAAACAGAATAATACTTTTCGATCAAAAATCAATACAATATTGACCATAACTCATATCATAATAGACGAAAATAATTTTCATTTCGACTCTTAACTGATTATTGATCCTGT
The DNA here is from genome assembly GCA_000816705.1 of Dictyocaulus viviparus. Lineage (NCBI taxonomy): Eukaryota > Metazoa > Nematoda > Chromadorea > Rhabditida > Metastrongylidae > Dictyocaulus > Dictyocaulus viviparus. Next base: position 1,731,258 of record KN716150.1, on the reverse strand, counting down.
ATGAGTCTAACAACACTTGTTCACTAATTAACAGTAAACATTTTAGGAAAACAAACCATTCATATAATAATTACAGTCCTTAATGTATAAATAGTTCCTCAAAAATCTTATCCAAATCCTCGTTGTTTTCATTTAATGGTTGATACCAGTAAAGTATAAGTATGATATTGATGATGCGTCAAGTTTACCTCAATCAAATATGAATGTAGCATTAACCAACATTTTAAAGCGCATATCGCAAATAAATGAACTTCTTTGCTGTCCTCTATACCTCATAATTCATCAATCATGCAATTTTATATAAAGAGAATAGCATACACATATGAAAAAAAATCGGATATCGGCTGACTTTTTTTTCTAATATACGACCTGCACTCATAACCTCCTCCTCATGCGTATGAACTCGCGATAAGTGCACAAGAACTATAGTACATTTGCAAGAGAATATTCATCGTATGCACTGGCTTAATAAACCCTTAATCTGCTCTATCAAACAAATCCCATCATTATCTAGTCCATTTAGCTATTAAAAATTTCCTCAGATTTGCACCTCATCCTCAAAATACACACAAATTCATCCTCCTAGTAGTACACCATATGACACTCAAGAGAAAAAAAAGACATTTTGACATTTGTAACGATAATCCTCTTGGAAATCGCTATCAATCTTTTTCTTTGCAAACTGCTGGATGTTGTTGAATTTTTGATGACTTGTACATATTGAATTTTCCTCATAATTCATCAAATCGTGACTAGATTTACCTCATCCTCATCTCAAAAATGCCTCAGTCTTATTTTTTTCTTTCTCTTTGTGATTATTCTTTGTTACTGATGGTAGGGAGACTGAGAACGTAACTAACTCAAATGACATTCTTCTACAAAGTGTAGAACAATTAACTTATGGAGGAAAAAAAAAGTGCACTTGTAGTTGAATTTCTTTCTTGATGTTCATCACCAGACACATTCAATTACGTATTATGGTCGAGAGAATGAAAAGAGAAGAAAAAAACCTTCGACATAATAAAATCTAACAGAATCATTGGGAACGATCAAAAAAAAACAGAATTGAAGTTTTCAGTAGATTTAACAACTAGCTAGAACTACTTATCAATCTTGCCTAAAGCTTTACACCTATGACTGGCTTATGGTAGAAGTGTTGAAATTCAACAGAATACTTACCAGTATGATCGTATTCAATTTGCACTATTGAGTCAAGCAGACAATATATGGGACCATTAACAATCCTTTCCATCGTTCAAACACCATTACAATCTTAAAATGGTCCCTACATTACCGGTTTTCAGAGCGTCTAGACAATTGATAGGAATATGAATTCTTCTAGATAAAAAAAAATATTCAAATTTTCCTCCAACGTTTTCATATAACGTTCACATTGCCAGAAGTAGATCAAAAAATTACGTCATATCGCAAATACATAGTGTAGAAATGAAAGCTTAATATTACGGTAATTTTTTTTCGTTCACTATTTGCATTCAAAAGACATTCACTCGATAGTGTAAATTTACGCGGTCTATATGTTCCTCATATATTATCAATGTTGAGGTAGGCAAATGTTTATCAGCTTCTTCTAAATACAAAACATTCCTTATCACTACGTAATCATATAACATTAAAATTATGAAATGCGACATTAACTATGCAGTAGTTTTCCACTATATTGATTTAAATTGTTGACACTACAAAATCTTACAAAAAAAAACCTCCTCATGATAATAAACAAAACAAAGAGTAGTGTGCAATATTGTGGAAGAAGTTATCGTGGGACGTATGATTGAATATAGCATATCTGAGTTCGAGTCTACCATGAGACAAAATCATCTCGCTATTCCAAAGAAGTTGTTTAGTTTGTACCAAAATAATCTAGGAGAGTAGTACTGAGGTGGCAAAATAGTAGAAGTTACCTCTGAAGTTATTGTACGGACCACTCTTATTCAAGTACCTCCAGGATAATATCAGGTTAAAAAATGTGTGGCATATCTTCACAAGAGGACAGATAATATCAGTACTTGCCCTCATTCTTATTTATAAGCAGAACAGTTTGCTACGAAGTCACTCGCTATGAGTTCTAGCTTACGTCATATTTGTCAACAAAAGGAATCAATTGTGCAGCGAAGAAACCAATAAAGAACGGATTCATTTAATGAAAATTTCTTTATTGATACTATGAGCAAGAGTTATTGAGTTAAAGTCACGTAAGAATAAACAGTTTTAGATTAAGAGAGAAATCCTCTAAGAAGAAATCAACACGTAAACAACACGTCAGCATATTAAAACCTGAATTCAATGAGAAAGTTTCAGCTTGAAACTTTTCGACATCTTACCGTACTTGAAAAGAAAAAGTTGTAAGCAATAGAGAAAAAGCATAAATTTATGCACTTGATAGATAATCGATAACAAAAGTTTCTCAGTTATTCCGAATTCAAACCGAAAAAAAAACGTTTAATGATATCAAAGCAATTCAAAGAATAATTATCGATCTTCAGTATTGATGGCGATCAAAATAGTACTGATTAAAATGATGATCTTCTAAACGCATATGTCATTTTTGCGTTGAGATTCAGTAAAAATGAGGTTAAATAATTTTATTATTTAAGTTTGAAAAAGTGAATGAGTCGAGTTTGAAAAAGAAACTGTTGGTAGTACAGATTGTAATTGTAATTTAAATATGGTCTCAACAATAGTACAGTGCACTGAACTTTTCATTTTACATAAGTAAAACAATAAAGGTAAAGTCTTGGCGTTGAGCCAATTACTATGAGTTGCGCCGTAATGTACTCCAACTTATCATATTATTAACATAGGTTACTGAGGGACCAACTGCTTCATGTAATGATTTGTTCAGCTATCAATCTGTACTAGATCAGTGTTCATAATCACTTCACACTATTCTGGTTATCAATTCACAACCTCGGAGGGATGATGGTAGATTCGATTTGCCAGGTGGTTGCTGAGTCAAATCTAGTGGTCGATTTCACATAATGAGGCATCCATCATCACTAGCATTTTCGCTACACATTTGACGCACGTTATTATAAAATTACAATCGTCCATTTATAAAATCACGTGTTACACTAATATATAGGGAAGGAGGGAAATGGAGGGGAAAAAAATGAAAGCATTTGAGATTTCATCGTTTCTATGTAGAATTTTGAATGTAAAACTTTATAGAATAACATTATTCACGTAATCTATGAAATAATCATCTAGTTGATTTTGCATGAAATCGATTTGTTACTGAGTTATCACAATTAGATGAGTCTAAGAAATTTGTATAAACATGTACTAAAGAGGAAAAAGAACATTGATTACATTAAATGTATATGTGGTGTGTTATCGTTAAATGATCTCTCGTGTACGATAAAGTTTAAGCCTTGAGGGCTATGAAGCTTGAGCTCCATCGTTTAAAGCTAGCAAGCTTGACAACGTTTAAGGAATACAATTATTATTGTTTTAGATGAGGCAAACCAAAAAAAAACACTACATGTATTGTGAAAGAGATTATCTTGATGAAATTATCGTTTGAAATGAAATTACCTCTATAAATTTTTTCTAATAACATACTACTTAATGTCTGGCTGCTGGTCACAGTGACAAATAATAGAATAAATGAAATACAAAAACACATTGTCAGACAAGAAAGAACCGGATGATTTCTGAGACATTAAAATTTTACAGATTCGATTCAAACAAAGAAAGTTCAGAGTTCAAGTTGATAGTAAATCTTTACCGACGAAAAAAAAACATGTCACTCAATCGATGCACGTGTGTGTGTGTGTGTGTGTGTGTGTATAGTTAGTTCTTCGAGGGACAAGAGTAGTAAGTAAAACTGAGTTAGAATCCAATTCGATCAATAAAACTCATCATATGATATGATTCATTTTCTATTAAAATACTTAGTAAGTAATTTTAGAAACAATAATCATTCTATAAACATAAATATAATACGAAATGAATGCATTTTGGGAAAATGTACGACTCGACACAATCGACACCAATGATGATTGTATAACGAATTGTCAATGGATTGATTTCAGAGGGAAAACAAAAAAAAATAAACAGCTACACATTTGAATACAATGAGTGACGGACGTTTCGACAATTTCTGCCTTCATCCATGTCAAAACATGTATTCAGAGTGATTTGATCATCTCACTCGATACAACATCCACATCAACCTCAACGACTAATCTTAACATTTTGATCTACACATTTTTCAAAGCATTTTCTTTCATCAATTTGATTTTTTTAACATACATACATACATACATACCTATTTAGATTCCTAGTGAAGTAATAACTACCAATATATCATCAGATATTGTATTAGTGAGTCAACAATGCCGTCTGTACCTCATTTCATAAAAACCGAGGTTAATAAAAGTACACTGATATCAGCCATTCTTGGATATTATTTACATTCCAAGTCACTGTGTAGAAAAATATGTTTCGAAAAAAAAAAGAGCACGGTAGAAAGAAGATAGAGAGAGATGAAATTGGCTTTATCGGTAAAAAATCATTGTGGTCAAAAGCATTGGCCTCTATGAACGAAAATGGCGTTAAAACTCAAGTGTTCATTTGAATGGCGCTTTCATCAGCACCCTCTTTTAAATGGATCTGGTCGATACAGGATTCTGAATGAAAAAGTTGAAGAGAGGCAACAAGAATAGGCACTTAAATCGAGAACGCGTTTTATCGTATGAAAGATATGGAAGCGCTCACATGAATGTACGGTGGGTATACTTCTTCCTGAACATCAAAAAGATACCGACCGTACAGCCGACATGGCAAATTTCTTGAAAAGGATGTTCGTCGAAGAAGACGAGAACGAACATCAGCATTCATTCAAAGAAAATGATGCAACAAATGAAAAACTCAATAGATCAGAAACAAGTCGTGTACCTATCCGGACATTTACGATGAATTTCGAACAGTTGTGTATAAAGTTCGCAGTACTTTCAGAAGATCTTAGACGTTTCTCATCGTATCTCATCAACAACTACATAAACTTTTCCATACCAAAATCATAGCACAATGTTTTTCTATGCTTATTAGTAAAAGCAAAAAATAAGGATGCTCTCAGGCCAGTGAGTCAAAAATGAATTTTTAAAGTCGTTCTGTATTCAATTGTGATTTTAGTGTTTGACTTTGGTAAACGTTGTCATAAACTGTCGATGACAAGCAGGAATTCACGTACTCTGTCATGTAAAAATATGAGCTCATTCACTTATTAGTACCTCACACTGCTTTACATTGTTTCCTAGAAAAAAACTAACCGGTCACGTAGATAGTACACGTTCTACTTAATTGTGATGGTGATGTAGTGTGAGTTACTTACATACTTAGTAAAAGATGTTCTACTTAACTGTGAGGGTGATTTAATGTAACTTACACAAAGTTCATGAATGAATGATAGAACAAAGTAGGCCGCTTGTGAACGCAAACAACGGACGGAGTACGCGTTATCCTCGGTGTCAAGCTCGCGGCTCGGCACCAACTTCGCCGTACGTAACAATACGGCTTATCGGCACAGTAATCTTAAAAATCTTAGTCCACAAACCAATCGTTGACGACGATTCAAACAAAACAAAATGAATTCCTCGTGTTTCGATGCTCTAATAGATGCCTCTTATAAAAATCACAATATTGAGCTATTCTAGTTAGATTTACCTCATAGCTTAATAGAGGTACAGTTGATAACAGCAGCTATATGACTATAAATGAGGGCCGATTCATTTTACTTGTCATTCTTTCT
>KN716150.1:1690275-1701009 GCA_000816705.1 Dictyocaulus viviparus | reverse complement strand
GAAAATAAATAAATAGTAGTGTATAAATATTGTTCGATACTTAGAAGAAAGCACTACTCATAAAAATATTATGCTAGTAATTAAGTACACATAAGTTGTCAGAATTATATCATTTCTAATATCACACGTTTTTGAGTTAGCCACAATACTCAGAGCCTCATTTGGAAATCGAACCTACATCTCTCGCCTGAGGGCTTCTAACTCAAAAACGTTGGATATAAGTATTATGTATATGTAATATCATTATTACAAACCTGTCATAGGTAATAGTTAGTGAAAAATTTATACAAATTAGATTATTTTTTCTGTTTAATACGTATATTTGAACAAATCGATAGTTCGAACAAATTCTTTAAAGATCAATGTTTAGTATTTTTCCAAATAGACACGTTGCCTGTAGCATATATTTAACAAAGTGACGTCATAAATGAGTGACAAAGAAGTTATGAAATGACGATTGAAGAAAGTGAGGTGATTATTTAATCAATACAAATGATTTTAACATAGATTACATCAGAATACACTAGTAGGAAGAACTTACAGAATTCGTTTTCCTTGTGAAAAAAAAAATTTTGTATAGAGACTATTCATTACATTCTAAGTATAGTATAATGAGGATAAATAGTTTGCTTTATGATGAAGTGCTTTTTGGAGGCTAATTGAGGTATAATTTAAGAGTGAGGGAGTTACTTGAAGAGATATTATATTGAATGTCAGCACGAAGCCTCGCGTATAATGGCCACAGCGATGTGATGAACAATTACTATTGGCTTATAGAAAAGCTTAAGCTGCAAAAGAAATTGAAGGCAACATTTCAACTAAAAATCATCAATTTCATGTCATGAATGAGTGATTTTCCTCAATTACCTCAGAATATAAATGTTAATTACAATTAAACATTCGTATTGATTATTTTGATTTGAAGATTTGTGAGGGAATAATTAGTATAGGCATTTTAACAATGATGAAACAATAGAAAACCTCACAGCTTTCAATATGACCCGAAAAATCTTTTCACGTATTCAGAACAACAAGCTGAAAACGCAAGCAGATTTTGAGGTGTTTTCGACAATGTCCTCATTTTACGTTGAGTTCTAATCGAAGAATACATGATATTAATTCAAGACGTACATTCTACTAGAACAAATGCAGCATTTGCTGGAGATGATCTTCAATATAACGATAACGATAGGTAATGTTTTTGTAAGAGAAAAATTTGAACGTGAACAAAATCACTGCTGAGCCAAATCGTGTTTATTTACATATCGATTAAGTTTAAAATACATAAATAAATGCATTGAAGCTTAAATGTGAAACGAATACGAAAGATCAGATTATCACATATGCGAACTAGTGAACATTCCAGAAACTCTACTACTGTGAAGAAGAAGAGGTATTGATGTGTTAACAATTGAACTCATGTTAAGGGAAAACGATTCCTCACATGTGAAATCATGAAAGGGTGCCATGTATTGTGATTTTTTGTTAGTCTATTTAATATTGAGGTGTTGAGGTTTAGAAGCTATACAAAAAATATTGGTTAATACGTGATAAACCTATATCATAAATTTCTCTAAAGTCCAATAATCCACCCATATCTCTATACGTTTTGAATTAGAATACATGTATAGAAAATAGAAAAATAGAAAATTTAACATAATTGAATGTATAGAACGAATGTAAATAAATAAACAATTGAAATAACAGAAAAGCTGCCTGAGGCTATTTGCACAATTCTTTGTATTTATCGTTGTTTTCGTACAAATTAGAGAAAATTTAATCATAACACATACATAATGGCTTCTTTTTGGAGGCTTAATTAAAACTAAAACATAAAACTCTCACATTTTGTCAATATAGAAATAACGAAAGGTTTTGTTTGTTGATATGCATTAAGCATAAATATGAGGTTATTCATCAGTGAAATGAGTGATTGAGGTCATTTATGAGCAATCAATCAATAGACATATTCGATATGGTGATAGCTCTTTTAATTATGTAGAATTCTATTTAGCTTAATCGTAATATCAAAAAAATTATGCTGGCTTTATAACTAGCAAAGAGGGTTGACTGCTAGTTATTCGACTATTTATACATGTCAGAAACCAAGTCGAAAATAAAAATAAATGACATGTAAACAATCACAATCCTATTTATTACCTTCATGAAATTGTTTTGAACTCAAAATGAGGTTCATGTGACTGAAAATCAATAAATTCGATGCTATATTCTAATTATCACCAAAAAAAAGAGGCCAGAATATGCCAAACAACGCTTTTCATTTGCTTATGCAGTGGCTATTATCCACTGAGTTAGAATTTCTGCTTTTCAGTTACACTTAGAAGATTTTGAATAATAAAGAAAAGGTTTCAGTTAATTAAGAATAGCAAATTAATTTGTCAACTCATTTCCATATTCGTACGCAAAAAAAAATGAGGTTTCAGTGAAATTCGGTTAAGAATCCAGTTGAACTCGACCTTGATCTTTCACTTCATGATTAGGGAGTTCTCATCAAAGTTCATAGATTATACTCGTACATTTACGTTGCCTTATTCAATGAATGATAGATGAGGTACATCGGTTGTTGAACGATGAGGTATATCGGTCGCTGAATGGTAGTATAATTCAAATATCTAATTGTTTAAGTCGAATGTATGTCATAAAAGGACATCATTATACACATATATTAGTGATATGTCATATTCATATCGAATCTAATTGTAATTAATGAGTTGACTAGTTTGAGTGATTACTAAATTGAGGTTAATATGATTTAAGCATACTGAACTCATCATTACATACATATTATGTTACAGTGTAAAAAATGATAAAATAAAATAATATTATATCAGTTATATCTCAGTTATAAAATGTTGTATAAGTGCATGTTCAACAACGTTGAAACACTCATAGAGTTCAAAATGAAATACGTGAGGTTTCGAATATTGCGTTGAAAGCTCAACGACACTAATATTCAATAAAAAGCTTTGTAATTTGATATAGCTAAATAAATAAACAATTACATCTTTTTGAATCATACGGAGGTTAAGTCTTCAAAGTATGAGTTCCTAGGATACGTGAATAGAACGGTAGTACCAAAATAATATTATTGACGTCATAGCATAAATAAAACAAAAAAAAAAAGACGAAGAGATGTTGTTAATCGATTGATAATAGACAGTCACTAAGATCATTGACTGAGTCAAACGAGCGCCATATTCTAACGCGCGTCACGGTAGTTCAGTGTGAACTTTTCACTCCTTGTATTTGTTAATTATCATCTTTTCCTAGAACCATTGTGAATAGTTCTAACAATCGCCCTAGTGATTTTTCAGTGATACACTTAACGTCAAGCTCTATCAGGATTAAATCCTTACGATTCGTGTCCATTCATACGCAGTATGTGTCCGACCTACCAACTTTTGATAACTTCAATTTTACGGTTGCGTCCTTGATCGCTGCACGTTGACATAGTTAGGAACATTGGACTTCCTCGCAGGTGAGTGATAATACAGTAGCCTAGCACACCACACCTTTGATGGTGCGTTGAATTGCGCCTAGTGATCATTCATCCTATTACGTAACAACAAAGTTTGAGAAGTAAATACCGACAACGAGAGGATCATGTTAACAAAAATTTGAGTTCGGAACGTCACATTAATTTTTTCGATACATTACATCATCGGTGTATATACCTTAAGGCGTTCAATTTCTTCTGAAAAGCTCTAATTCAAAGCCACTCATCACAATGACTTCACGACCTTTCACGACCTTGATATACATAGAAGTTGGTCATTCCAAAATATTCTTCATTCCGATTTTAAATGGGGCACATCAGACATGTATAGGTGTCAAAAGTGCTTGCGAATATTCTAACGGAAGTATTGTAATGAAGAACGCGTAAATTTTTGCTGTAGAGTTTTCATGCAACTCTCGAAGGACTATGATGTATTCAATGGCGCTCGCTTGATCAACGCTTTCATGACCGCTTATGTCGTTACTCTAGGTGAATGTTGTCATTTCTGTGCAGCAAGATCATCACTTTGTTAGTTTACCATCAACGTGGAATTTTACGTTCCGACAGATTGTGTAGCGGTGAGTCAACGTATATCAATGAGGAAAGGCGGCTGTCTTTGGATATCCTGGTTTGATCCTATGTGGCACGGATACTGTATGACTTCCCATAGGCAAAATAGCATGTTCGTTTAAAGAAGAGAACAATTTCGCACTAGCATAATCGTCTTTATTCTCATAAAGGTAGATGAATCCGGTTACTCATAAGATTCAAGTAGAAATCATAGTTGTTTTTTAACATTAGTGTTCCATATGAGGGTCGTCTTGTAATATGAAAAGCTTTGATGGAGTCGCAGTCAATTTCCACAGCTTTAGTTGATTCATTTAACATTCATGCTACTCTAACCATCTCTCTCAAGGCTTTTATTGCATTTATAAAAATGTCTGCGAGTTCAGGGGAAGGAAAGCAATAGTCTCCAATGTTTTATATAACCTTGATACGATAGCTATATGCGACATACAGAATTTTTCTAACATTCTTAGACTTTCATAACCGTGTATGAGTTAATGAGTACAATGACGTCATCAACACCTCTGTTATTTCATGCTCCAAGGAACAGTTCTTCTTTAGTGTCATAAACACCGTTTCGTGGTTGAAGTCTTTTCGCTCCGGTCAGCTGGATGACGCCCAAAAGAATGAGGCCATTTCTTTTGCTATTCTGTTATTTTTATAAGAAATAGCTGACAGAGACTTTCCGTGAGGATGATACCCACAGGAAACAGGAAATCAAGAATCCATCATTTCAGGTAACAATCTTTCAGAGTTAGACCAATGTTGCGTCTGGTCCACGATTTACGTCAGATACTGAATTCGAGTCTCGTAGCTTTGTGCTTAATCGATAAGCGTTCTTCCTAAGAAGGAAATTCTTAGTGATAGAAAATGATGAGAACAAATACTAAGGTGTAGAGATGTGAAGTCTTTGTGAGATGTTTCAGTTAGACGACTTAATTATGAGTCGGTGATTGTCGTGAATGTTCGGTGTTCACAATATCGACAATGACCTACACTGTCACGCCTACTCATGATCCCTCTAGCACTAATTCAGCGATCCCTCAGGAATCAAAGAGTAGATTGTTCTAAGAAGACAAAGCTTAATGACGTCATTATCTTCTGGCAATGCGTTACGCTCACTGATGTGAACTAATACAACAATAATTTGGCTAGTTCGTTTTTTATAATTTTTGATAATCTATGATCAAGCACATTGTTGATGAGGTAAACCAGTTATGGACATTAAAATTTGAGCTCGTGAGTGCTATTCTATATGGGATCACTGTGTGATTGTTTACGACTTTTTGTTATTGGAATACAGTGAAATTCAAAATTAAAAATGTCCTTTTAGGATGTGAAATTTAGAAAAGTGCCCAACCCTCATAATATTTACCAACCAACCTCTCGATTGAACTTAATAGTAATCGACCTCAATCACTAAACTGCTTATCCACGAAAATTAAACACAAAGTGCATTAAGGATTGTTTGCCGTCATTATCGAAAAAAAAACCTTATAATATTGGTCGTAAAGTGGATATAATTCTAGCCTCAATAACTCATTTCAAACTACTAACTGAATGTTGAGGTATAACAATGATTTTATGAATTCGAAACGAGCAAAAGTTTAGAATGCTTAAATCAATCGGACTATTTTTTGAATACAAACGGTAACCCTAATGATGCTGAATGAATCACAAAACTTGAAACCTGAGGCGAGATATGGATCCGATTGCACAACGAAACACTGAGTGATCGCAAAGTGAGGGCTCAGGGATATGAGAAATAATACCATTATAAATTATCATTGTTTATAGAAAACAAATAGAATAACAAACAACAACCTTTCCCACAAACAAATCATAATACTACAACTAGGCACACTTTGATGTTTTTCAGAAATAAATCGATATTTTGTGGAGATCAAAAACAGAAACAACACTAACAACCCAAATATCTTACAGTGATAAACAAAAACTAAATAACACAATTAACTTATGGTGCTTCAAATAATAATGAGGTTAAAAGACATCATAGAGAATAAAGTCACTCAAAAAAAAACTCATAAACAAAGGCGCCACAAGATCAATCATCATCATACAGTAATCCTAAGTAAATCGTCGAAATCGGGAAATCTAGCGCTTTATATAGCTTAGGAGTTAGTGAAATGAGGATATGAAACAGTTTTAAATTGAGTGATGATGAATGGGAGGCAAAATTTAACTGATATTCTAATTTTTTCTCTGATGCTTATGATAACTTTCGATTGATTGATTGATTGATTGATGATGTAAAGTAAACGTGAGTTTTTAAACGTGAAAAACACAAGACAATCATAAATATTTCCAATGAAAGACAGTTCGATACGAACTTTTCAATTGACACCATTCGTCTTTAGAATTTTTGATCGATCGGAGGCCCAAATTTTATTGAAGTTTTCACTATAGCATTATATTTAATGTGATATGAAACTACTACCTCAATCATTACCTCAAACATTTGCCGTTAAGTTAAAAAAGATATTTGTTCACGTCTACTACAACAATTGAGGTGTCTATCCATTCTTTATAACTCCAAGTACGACGTGAAGCTCTACAATTATAATAGTGGTACTGCAACATGCTACTTCTAAGTACATCATATCAGCACTAGCCATTCCTACAAAAACAGAACTCCTCATTCCTCTTTTAGTGCATGAAGTATTTGCATGATATAAAAAAAAAACTGCGTTGTAAGTACAACGCTAATTCATCCGGTTCTCAGAACATCATTCAACTTAGTGATGAGTTCCTGTTAATTGTGATGTACCTGTACAAATTTTCCAAACGATTTAGTAAAACATAAATATTTGTAAAAGTAATACAGTAAGCCATCTATATATTGAGTTTACAAGAGAAGCATATCAAAAAACTCGTCACTCACTTTTTCTTTCCATCTGTATTCAGCTTCAATCATATGCAAATGAGTTGATTATTTCATCAAACAAACACAACATATGGCGATAACTCCCATATGTTAAAGATATTATTATCATCAGTACTGATATAAGAGAAAATATTTAAAAAATAGATGTGTAAACGATAAAATCGATTATTGATTTTCGAATGAAGAAGAAATCGCACACCTATTAAGTGGTGGGAACAGAAATTTCCAATTCATAACTATTATTTGAATTGAAGTTCAAAGGTTTACTAAGGTTCCAGGAAGTAAACTCATACAAATGAACCGAACTTCCGTTCAGCTGACAGAAAATTACTAATGCAAGAAAAAACAAACAAACAAACAAACAAACAAACAAACAATTGAAATATTCTTAAATAACAAACCTATTCACACCTCTGATATGTTGATATTCTAAAAAATTTGTCTACCATATTTTGAAAGCTGTACATCTGATGGCTAATTGTTGTCGAAGAAAAAAAAATAAACCACATGAACATGAAACATTCACTTCAACGAAGTCATTCACCATCGATGTTTTGAGGAGGAAGAAGAGGAAAGAGGAAGGAAAAGAAGAAAGTGGTAACAAAATAGAACGCCTTCAGAGTAGCGAATTAACACAAACCGTGAAAATGTAAAACTATCTTATGAAACAATAAACGAACAAATTGATGAGAACCACTAAAGTACAATACGTACCAGTTCTAACTACGAAAAAAAAAAATCATACACAAACGAAAATTTGCACTGACTTACGATGATGACACGCCGACATTTTCACGTCTTATAATAGATGGCAATTCATACGATATCGATTGGAAAAATATCAATGTAACTCATTAAAATGAGGTAACATAACCGCCGTATACTGTAAGTGTAACTGAATTGAACAAATTGATAACACCATATCGAACAATTTCACATCACGGGATACCTTAATGATGAAAACAGTTCATCTCCTCAATGTTTGACAACTGAAATCGTCAATTCATTGAAATCGATTATCAAGCTTAACGTGAAAGATCATGTCTGTCATCACCTCCTATAACTTCTTGCTACAGCTTTTCCTATAGTTCGACAACAGAAGAATATACGGTTGAAACACGGTATTACCTGTTACCTCATTTCTGAAGTATTTCATTTATACGAAATCGTTTACTTCAAGTATAATTATCCGTGCTGATAACGTCTATATAGCAACTTCTCTTGTATTTTTAGATACCTTATCAACTAATGAGTGATGAGATGAGGTGAAAGATCAAATTATGCTTTCTTTTCATTATTTCACAAGGAAATATGCCCTCTATTCGAGCGGAACAAAAAAAGTGCTTGGTATTAAAAATACTTCTTGCTATAATTCTTTTCTCCTAAACAACTGCTTTCATATGTCTGCATATGTTTATTTATTTACAAATGTTTACTGTTGACTGTTACTTGAATGATAAAGCTCTTATCAACATACGACCATACCATAGCTATACATAAATGCTTAATTCATCAAAAATACAATAACTATCTTGTCTTGGAGGTATTCCCCTTTCGAAGAAATTTGAGGGATTAAGTTTCAGGGAGTTAACAGTAAAAACACTAGAGCTGAATATGTTGGAAAAGTCAGCTTATGAACGAGGTGTTTAAGTGAAAAACTTCTAATCATCTTTTTATAGGGAAATGAGAAACGAGTCACATCAGTTATTGAGGTTAGAGTGGTATTGTTGTGATTTTAGCAAGCGATACTGAGTAACAAATGTTTACGAAACTCAACAAGTAAACAATAAACTCCAGTTTTTTTTTTTCGTTGAATATCGATCAATTTCAAATTGTAATCCATATGATTTTCAATGTCGTATTTTATTTACATTACACTTTTCATATGAGAAAAATATGAAAATTTCCTATCAGCTATAAAACAAACGCAGAAAATCTATCAATTTAATGCATGATATTAAACATTACAACATTAAGAAACGACATAAAAATTATCTCTAAAAGTTCAAACATAAGAAAAATTAATCAAAATCAAATGTAACATAGTGTATTAAGCTGGTGCAAATATCATTGCGCTTTACGCAACGTTCATAGCGCTGAATTACCGTAATTATTTCTAGCATCGATCCAATATGGTAATTCAATATGGTGATATCACCACGATCAATAATATGACTAATTAATAAAGCTGAAAAGATTTTATGTAAGTAAGACATTTTAAAGTGCAAAGATCAACTCTATGAGGTCAAAAAAAGAAGACTTTTACATTATTCATTTCCATGAAAATGTATAGTCAAGCCAGGTAGTACTGAAGAAAAAGTCGACTGATAAATTTGATAAGTGACAACGAAACAGACAAATTTTGGCCTCTTATTATTTATTATTACGTTTCTCACTATAGCTTAGTATTTATTCAATTAGAAAAACCTCATAAACATCTTATAAGCATAGAAAACATTTAGAAAATGATTGTCAAAATGCTAACAAACATATAAACAAGTAAACATCATAGTAAATAAATATTGTCATTTTCGTCAATAAGACAACGTTAGGTAGAACAAATGTCAATCATACTGAAATGAAGTCTTGTTTTTAGGTCGACAAAAAAAAAAACAAATATGATGTTTATCTTTATTACACATGACGTCACAAACCTCACCATATTCACACTATATCTTCTCGTATCGATTGATTATGATAGAAAAGTCTTAAAAGTACATTTTGATTAAATCGATTGAAATTATTGTTAAGAATGATTGCAATAAAACACAAGACATTCAGTGATTACTAACAACACTAACAGAATTATCAATAGAAAACTTAAATGAACACTGATAATTATTGCCTTATCATCATAGTTGTAAACAAAAATATCATAGTATAAGAATAAATACGAAAATAATTTGTTGTCTTCTAATGTCGTTTTGATTTGATGGTGAACGTGAAAAGAAAAAATTGATAGTCTGAAACATCTGTATGTTTCGAGAAAAACAAATCACAAAAGCATTTTGTTTACATAATGATTCATAGAAGTTTTATTCGTATACAAATTGTTAAGACACAAAACTCATCTCCACTATTTTTATTGTTTATAGAAATTGTACTTGTTTATTTTTGTAATGAACTGGCGATAAACATTAAAACAGATCGTATGTCATTCGTTGAGGATATGAAATAATGCTTTAATGAATGAAATTTGATAAGAAATAGATTACCTCAATACTGTTTGAACCTATTCCTGTCAATGAGGTTATTCTTGAGGTTACTAGTTCGATAGTAATTAGTTATGATGAAATCTTATGAATAACACTGATCTGCTCTAATATAACTATTGCGAAACAATTAATCAATCAATCGTGAGTACTGAAATTTCCTCAAAACAATACCATTCCTTTTTCTTTCGATAGAAAACTAATCGAAAAAAAGAACTAAACAACCTTTGGCTCTTGTTTTTTCCTTGAGTCACAATCAGAGGAAGTGAGTAACTGGAGTTGTTTAATGTCAACGACTAAATTCATTTTTATGACATGTGTCAGTATCTATTAAGATGAAATATTGTTAATAAACAGTAAGACAGTGACACGAAGTGAGGGGGTATTGAGGTGAGGTAAAATTTAAATGAGTAAGAAATTAGAGGTAGGAATGAGATGATGTAACAACGTTCATAGTGTCTCTTATAATGTATGTCTATATATATATAATGATAATTATTTTTTATTTTATACTAGTCTAATCACTACATACG
>KN716150.1:1660286-1689661 GCA_000816705.1 Dictyocaulus viviparus | reverse complement strand
CGATAACCACTTAGTAGCTAGAGTTTAACAATCAAAATAAAAACAAAAAACAAACAACAACAACAACAACAACGAAGAGATGTTTACATTGTAAACGATACGGTACGATGAGTTATCATACGCTTGAGCAGTTGTAAATATTTGCGCTCTACGAAGAAAGCAATTTGCCAGTTGTTTTTTTCCCTGTTTCCCATGCATTAGTCATCATTACATAGTATTCTTTTCTATTCTCAATTCATATCATCAACGACAAAAGCTATGAGTTACAAAATCGAGGCCTAGTCGTCGATTGTATTCAAACTCAATGAGTTTATGTTGATTTATAAAGAGTTTCATATAATTTTCGCATTGATTCTTGAAGTATTTTTATCGATAATTTGTTAATCAAAGTTCTATTGATCTATTTTATTCAGAAAATTTGTTTTTTCGATATTCGATAAGCGGGTTACGGTTTTGTTTGCGAAACATAAAAACTTCAATAAACGTTTCTTATTGAGGTGTTCATTGAGGAGTTACGACAATATAAATGCATTAGTAATTCATAGAGGTTATACATTGAAGAGTTATAAGAATATAAATGCATTAGTAACTAACTCAAAGAGGTTATAGCTCAACAAGTGCTCAGTCAATGTCACGTCAATGTAAAACTACAACAATTCCCTCTTAAAGTTATTATTCCATAACATTACCCATTAATGAATGGAAAAACCAATTTTTTAATTTACTTTTTATTACTATTGTTAAATTATTAATAAATTAAAATTATTTGACATTATTATTATTATTGTTATTATTATTATTATGATAATTACTATAATTAAATAATCAATATTTAGTACTTGTCATTTTATGCAAATACCGTAATCCTTCGATAAGAAAGTAGAAAAGTTCTTACATCTAACTAAAATGTCTAGTACTGTATTTTCTCAAAGTAAATTTGAACTGTCAAGAAGTCTGAAAACAATGAAGGAATTCTAATAGCAGTAGAAAAACTTTATGGTCAATATCAGAATCAGATGATTAGTTGGTGATCAGTTAACATGTTGATGCTCAGCTTGATGAAAGCTTGTTGAGCACGTTTCGTTAGTGGTTGTATTGTAGCAAACAATTTACCATATAAACGTGACACATTCCTCATTTCGTATGCAAATTTTCCGACACACTAACTGATTAAAGCATTATTTCTATGCTAAACAAGTGGTGAATGCATTCAGGTTTTCAAAAATTGACGAACGTTGTTTGATTGAAGGTCGTCCACACAGTCGTACAGATAGACGTCCATAGATTGAGTTCATCAAAATTAAACGATTTGTTGGGCCACTAAATGACGGAGGGTTTCAGAAAATAACGTGGAGGTGGCTGAATGTAAGCCTGGTCTATACAGTAACTTGAGTTGACCACTCTTCACCAATTCAGTGCTGTTCACCTTACCCAAATTTCTCTGGTACCAATTTGCCGACCCTTGGAGGGATGGAGGGTTTGATTGGCCTGGAGCGGCTAAAGAAATTTCAAACAAATAAACTCCAGTAATTTCTCAATAAATGCTTTAAAATTCTCTTTTCACGTATGCAAAGGAGGGAAAAATGTGTCGTACTAATCTGCGCATTACCTAATACAACTTCTATTCTTTTTATTCTTTTTTTTTTTGTAATAAAATGACATGAAAAACCATCTGGTTGAATTCCTCAACGATTGCGAGTGTATTTGAAACTTTATGACCTTTGTTTTTTTATGAGAGGATTATTTGTTGATGGCAATCACAAACTACATATTTGTTAAAGGATTACAGTTGTTTATTTGTCAGAAATAAACATATTAAAATCGGAACAACACATAAATATGATTACGTACATAATAACAACTTCAATTCATTTGAAAAGTTGTTCAACTAGAACGACTCACACGGATTTCCTCTCTTGTGCGACAACTTCAGGCTTTTCCATAGGAAGGAGGTAAATGTTCGTCTTTCTTTTATACCCCCTACTTCCAGATTCTCTTCTATGCCGATTCTGAATAAGATATGTTAATAATCGATTCTACATTCTTCACCTGAAAACATTCCGTGAAATTCTCATAATTCGATGAAAATGCGATGACCTCGTTTGTGGATAAGCACAGCGGACAGGATATCTGTAGGTACGGTGTTGCTTGAGGTTACAAGTTTTGCTGTCAACTCAGCATCATTAGCGAAATTACTGAATGTACATTCTGATTATATTTTAAGAGACGAGTTCTTTTCTATCTATATCTTTATTTTACCTCATTTTAGGAGACGGAAATAAATGTCTTACTTTGGAAATTGAGGTGTTTTCTTTTCTTTTCTAATCAAACAACGATGCTTTTGCACCTATTTTGTACTTTAACAGTTCGAAAATCTCAGTGGTAATTTTGAAAAAGAGAAGTTCAATTTTACCCCTTTAATGTTTATTTTAGCGCCGTGTGTTCTATTCAAATTGAAGTCCACACATTAAAATCAATAGAGGACGAAATTTTATGGCGAAAAATAGAACCAGAGAAAAAAAAAATAAAAAGGCAAAACTTACTATGGTGATTTTTTCCTCTCATTACTGTTTAAAGAGTTTCAATCAAGTCAAAATTTAGATCTTTATCAAAAAATTATGATATGTTAAGCGGACGTCCTCACTTCTACCACTCCAGCTATCCCTTCAGAATCGTTAAATTTCTTTCAGACTAATCTGAGAAGGATAAGCAGTACTAAGTTGGTAAAAAGTGGCTAATTCAACTCACTCTATAGAACAGACTTACACTTGACTGAATAATCACCTCCATGATATCACGTTGAAAACGAGTGCGTAAACGCATCCCTCAGGAATGGATGTAACGCCAAAGTTTGTCTTAAAATCTTCAGTATTGCCCATACTTAATATAGAATTTGTTAGTAGTTTATATTTAATAAACAACAAATATAAACAACATTGATAGTTTTTCAATGCATAATGACTATGAATAGATAATAAATCAAAATCAATCAATACGGTTTTACTACGCCAGTCTTATACATTATGATTTCTATGCTATCATGAATATCATTCTTTATGAAACACCAAATATCAGCAGTTATTCTCCGCAGAAATCTTCTACATCGCTCTATCTTTTGCATTATTCATAACAGTAGTCAGAATAATCATGTTCTTTCACAAAACTTACTTACATTAAAACACCCAAATAGTTCGATTTCGTCATTTGTTATTACAAGAAGACACTAAAATGCGTTAACAATCCGGTATGGCTGAGTTCGAGGTACTGCAGTCTAATGTTTCAACCTATTGCTGTCTGTGACACGATGGGAACTGATTCCAATCGAATTGCTAGACATCGACGGTATTCCTATACGGTTCATAAGACGACAGTATTTGTGAAGAAATTTTAATGTTCATCTATTTCAGGTAATATTGCATCCAGTTTTATATTGAATAATGTTGAGATTAGCTGCAAATGATCACGTATGATCAATTTCATGAGGCTTTAAATTATCACTTTTCTCTGCGGTAGCACTTCTACAGGAATACATCATATTAGAACATCTTAAAATATAACATCATATGGTATCATGCGATAGATTAATCACGGTGTTGATCAAATTCTGATGCAGCATGCGCCTACGTATTCGTGTTCAATGCAATGGTGTAATCGAAGACAGACGACGGGGTTGATAGGCATGAGAAGGATGCGAACTGATTGGGGCCTCCATCACTAAAGCACTGCGTTCTCATGAATTGGCAGTGCTGATAAATTGAGAAAATAATTCAACTAAATTACCGATAGTATCCTAGCCATTAATATTTGCGTCCGTTAATTCTGCAATTTCAGTGGAATGTGGCGAGACACAAACACACTTGCAAACACAATCTGACCAATCCCATTAAACATTACGCTCGAGTATAGAAGGATAGAGAAAACTAATCCGACTTCTTAGAATGCTTTGAGCTTTGAAGTTTTGCTTGAAATGTATTTTGTAATTAGCTTAACATGTATAACCGAGAGTTGCATGGTTAGCCAGCTCACTAACCGAAAGTGAATGTTTGCTTCTTCACTTCTACAATTAGTGCTTTATTCATAACAGATTCATAAACAGTACAATGTAATGAGATGAGTTGATTACTATGGAGACCTCTAAGCACACATTATACAACAGAAGAAAAAAATACAAATTCCGGTATTTCAACTGTATTTCTCTAACAATATTCAGGGTGAATGTTTCACGTGAGCTTACTATCTCTAAATTTGTAATCGCGATAATATTTAAGACGATTTCACTTGTTATAACTAAATTATAATAACTTATATGAAAACCCGTGTATAGCATCTGCGTAGATTTAATGTGAAATATTATTATTAAACTGTGACATTTCTGAACAATTTCTTCGGCACTGTGTCGTCAACTGTAGAACCATTGATTCTGGAAACATAAGTATTTAGTTACGGTCATTCGATTAGAAAATATGCAATTATGGAAGTAAATTGAGAGAAATAGTTAGGTTCCCAATCGTATATATTAGCAACGGATCGTAAAATAGCTGAATTATATGAATCAAACTTGTAGCCTAATTAATATACATATACGGATATAATATCGGCAACTTTACTCTAACGTACTTGAACGGCTGATTATTTCGCATCTGTTATATAATAAGGTAGGCTGCAGAAACTACTTAATAACTAATTTGCTGCCAATGAGCTAAGCGAAAGGTAATGGAAAAAGTATAACAGCAAATAATACAATGATATGTATCAATGAAAAAAAAAGCATAAACACAGAGCTACAAATTCTCGAAACAAGCGTCATCATCACGAAAACTTTTGCAGTTTGCGGAATGGCAAACTCAGTCCAAAAATTTATTTTACTTTGCCAACTTGTATTCCACTATCAAATACTATAATTCTTTAAGCTTCAACCACAAGGTAAACGATTATAATCTCACCTGTACACGTATCCTTCTTTGGCGATAGCTGTAGTAACTGCGCAGATGGTCTTCACATCGTCAATGCCGCTATGAATATGGCCCTTGGAAAATAATATTAAGAACAGCAACTACAGCAGATATTAGCTATGAACAGAAATTAAAAAACGGTCAAAATACTTACAGAATGAGTCAAGTTATATGCTTTTAGCAGATGTCTCAAACCTTTTGCAAACACACCACTATGCTCACAATAGGATTTTTTCACATTAATCCATGAATTAAAATAACTGAAACTAGTTTCTAAGAGGACTACACGGCACCATAAATTACAAATGAAAATTTGTTTCGTTACCTTGGGATTGTTATATTCTTCACTCCTGCCTCAGCTGGAAGCATGACACCTAAGTCCCAATCTCCGCACGTTACAAAAGCAAATCGAGATTTAAGCAGTTCTTCCTGTATATTAAGTCAAAATTGTGAATATGAAAGCTTTACTTTGTTGCTCTGTAAACAGGATTCATAACACTAAGCATTGGAAAACGCTCATTAGACACAACGATATATGTGACAATATTACAACTAAATGTACAAGGAATAAGAAAATCAGAAAAGATGACACTTTCGAAAAAATTAAGAAAACTAAAAAACGAAATTAACATAGTTATGGGGATAAAACTGAAAAGTCACTAGCGCAGTGAATTACTTAGCCTAAGTAAAGAAAATGTTCCTGAACACTAGACAATCGAGGACGATTAGTCTCATTTCCCCAAAAATAAGTAGACAATTAGTGAAGTTATACTCACTTTTTTCATCCAATCATCAAAATCGCTAAGCACCTTATCTATTGCTTGTTGACTGTCCACCATTTCCTAGCAAATATAACTAATAAATTGCAATTCATAATTCAATTATAGGTCTACACCGTATAACAAAAAGCAACAAGATTTTAGAAGTAATTACTATACCTGTACGATGCCAGTAAGATGTGTACAGAATGATGTGATATTAGGATTCGCAGTTGGCCGCACATATTGGTGGAAGATTGAACTAACAGTCCACGACGATGTATCAAGCTTTGCAACTGGGAACTCAATTATTTCCTCAATAAAAGTATGTTTAGAAAAGATGAACAAACAACATGTGCAACGAAAACATAGCATAGCATCGAATTTCTGTGAAGCTCACCTGGTAAGGCAATATTGGTCCATCATCACAGCAGGTTGCTTCGAAATCGAGTACGAGCAGGAAGTCGAAATTCTGTGCCACATCTATCTTTCTAAAACATGCAAATTTTTTATTCGTCATGTACAGCCAAATTAATATGAACAATTTGTATTCGAACAGTGATATCAGAGTACTTCATTTGTCAGTTTACAAGCAAAGTCTCCTTCATTATTAACTAACTCTCTACCACGCGGTGAAAAATAAATTAACAGATGAAAACAGCCTGTTAATATTAAATCACTGTTAATACAATACAGGATACAGGGCAAAATTAAAAAGTTGGCGAAGAACTATAAGATACGATATTCTAACGTAGCGAGTTTCATAATGCAGTTTTTGTTCTTGACATAGAAGCCACACTATTTGGTAGGAAGTATTGCAGACACAAATACTTGCTATACAATTATTCATTATTATAAATATTTGGCGATTTACAATACATCGTGATGTAAGAAAAACAAAAATATTTATTACTAAGTTACAATATATTTGAAGAAGGTGTTAGATAGCAAGTGGTAACAGCTAGAGATGACCAATATACTGACTCGCCTGTACGACGACGTGGTAGAATTGCTTCCCAAGAAGAGGACGTGTTTGGGGAAACTATCTTCACAGCAGAACACTCACGTTGTTTCACAAAACTTGGTCTTTTGCCAAGCTATAAGAGTTTTAAATACCAAAATAATGTGCGTTGTGAGCAAAAATATTGCTGCCACTAGTATTTTGTATATATCCAAAATTACCTTGTATTTGCTTCCAGTAGAAAATAGTAAGTTTGAACATCGACTTACATGGAAAGAACAAGCAAGAGACGTTGACTGACTACTAAGCCATCTCATTTCTGAAATTTATGAGTTCATAGGTTCCCAATAGTACACAGTCTTTAAATTTAAAGTTTTGAAAACTTATATGTCGGTATTGCATGGAAAAATATACCTAGATTATGGGGTCTTATATCGTGAAACTACATGTGACGTGTGTAAGCTACACAAACATTTCATCTTCATTAATTTGAATACGTAACGTCCTTTTACTTCCCGTGAGTTTATTGTTCTTTTTCTTTTCCTTCTATGATTATTAGAAACTTTTAATTCGTTGGATGAGTTTGAATAGACATACATTTGGATGTGAGATAGATGTGAATTATTGACAGTCGATTGTTTGCGTTATATTTGGTCGTATCATTTGCTTTGCGACTGCTGTACAGTATGGTTTGATTGTGCTTCAGTGCTTCAAATCACTTAATCTATAATAAAATGAAACGTTCAAGAAGCTTCCATACTTTTACTCTAAAAGTCTCTAGCTGTGCCGAGAAATCGATCCATATGAAATAAATTGATGTATTAGCAATCTGAGGATGAGGCAAATGAGCCATATAAATAGTGTGAATTGTAAATAATCTTTTGAAATTAATCCATCTGATATGTCTGAATTGTACGTACCAAAAGACTTCGTTATAACTGTAAGCAATTTACAAACCTCATTAGAGGACACACATCAAAGGACCCAAAGCGAATTCCTTACAGTATGCTAGTTCACAAATTTCTCTGTTATCAATATACCAATCCTAGAGTGCTGATAGCCTTGATTTCTCTGTTGAGTACACGAACGGCCGTCTGTTTAACACTGTCGTCTCCTACTACAACTACGCCACTAATGTTATAACAAAAGCAGTTGAAATGTTGTAAATGTTCGAAATCTTTCAGTTTCTGTACTCTATTCGCTAGTATATTTACTATATCCACTTCAGCTGTTAATGAACCTTTACTTCTAAGCTTTATTATCACATTTTCACTCATCAGCTGGAATCAACAGCATGTGAATATGATATTCGTCCTCTTGTACCTCATGCTACTGTTTCTGAAGTGATTGCAATTTCTGCTTGCACACCATAGCCATCGATATTGTCACCTATATTCTAATATCAAAACCAATTGACATCTGTTTTCAACTCAATCGCTTTGCATATTGAGGTTGTATCACTGCGTTTTTTTTTTCAACGAATTGTTATAATATTTTGTTTTTTTTGTATAACTATAAGAAATTTTGTCATCAACTATCGAATACCTAAAGAAGGCATCATCAACTTCTTCTATGCTTAACTCTCTTTGTTACCAAAATTGCACGCAGTTTTATAGAAGTGTTGTTTTTGTTGTTTATATGTGTTCATGTTGTTTATATGATTGAAGTGTGATACTTCAACTTTAGAGAACAAACTCAATTTCGCTCAGTAAAGACTATGAGTAATGCTTTCTTGTTTGACGAAATATTCATAACTCGTTGAGGTTCCTAATGATAAGAATCAAATGTTTTGCTCAATAATAAGATCTTTAGCTTCTATCTGAATACAACAATAATGACGGCTTCACGTGTATTGCATGAGAACTGTAATTTTTATTCATTATCTTCGTAGCACAAAACGGAGTACATTACTCTATTTAGCGTTTTTGACTTTAAATTTGATTACAAATGTACGTATAAGTTTTCAAATAGTGGCAGTTATTCTGGAGCATGAAACACAAGCGGTACATAAAGATAGTGGATCACAGATGTATATATGAGTTGAAAAAAAACAAGAAGAAATACACTGCTAGGCATTGCTATTTCTTATTGGATGATGGCCAAAGAAAATACGAAAAGGTGATAAGATCGTAATACACCAAATGAATATAGAATGTGTTGCTCAGTATTTAGAAAAAAGGGGTGCAGCAGACAACCCGATCATTAATGCCACTTTGTGGTAGCGATTCCATTTTAACAATGTGAAAGTGAATAAGCTTTAAACGACACTGTTCTAATATCCGGGAGCAGTTCGAGGCGGTGGGCAATGATCACATCCTCCGCTTGCACCGCGTTCTCCACTAGCTCCATCTTGGCCTGCAGCTCCAGGTTGTCCTGGTGCACCCGGTGCTCCACTGTCACCTGGAGGTCCCTGATCACCATCTGGTCCAGGAGCTCCGTTTTCTCCAGGCTGCCCATCTGGACCAGGTAATCCAGGAGGTCCTGGAGGTCCGGGTGGACCAACTGGACCAGGTACTTCGACAATCTTTCCAGGTGCCCCGGGTGATCCCGCATTTCCGGGAGCTCCGTCTAAACCAGGTGGACCGGGAGGTCCTGGTGGACCTGGTGGTCCTCGGTTGCCTCCATCAGCATCTGATCCTGGTACTCCAGGAGCTCCAGGTGGTCCTTTGGGTCCAGGATTTCCAGGAGCACCGGGTGGTCCTTCAGGACAGTCGAAGCAGAATTCATGTTGTGGCGGTGGCGTGGCGAGTGGTCCGTCAGGACCGTTCTTTCCTGGTCTTCCAGGTTGGCCGTCGGCTCCACTCTCGCCGTCTTGACCTGGTGCTCCAGGAGGTCCTGGTGGAGAAATGCCGCATCCGCAGCAAACATTCTGTGATGCCGACTCAATGCTTCCTTCAACACCCGATGAAGAGTAGCCAGCTTGACGACGTTCTCTGCGAGCTCCAGATACTTTTGAGAGTACCTGAAAAATAGATCAAATGTAACGGATTGAATACATTTGTATAAGGAACTTTCTGAATTATATTTCTTATAAGACATAGGTTCCTATTAAAAACTCCAATATAACAACAGGCCCTTCTACCAGTGAGCTTCTCTATATTTATAAATATTAGTGTGTGAAAATGTATACTTCTTCCCTAATTAGTAAGTGCATTACTGAATCCTGCTTTTGACTTTATATCCAAAGAACATACTTTGTTTATACCCACTTCGTGACCATGTAAAATGCTCCGCATCATTGATTGAAATGGTCATGAAAGTATTTGGATAAGGTTGTACTTCGTTATTGCGCGATTTGATTTCCTCATCGTCCAGTTGGTGATGAGGGTATTTAATTAGTTGGCAATGAAATCGCTCTTACTAACGTAGAAAAATTGACAGAAGCCATAAAATTGATGGCGCGAACAAGTCGTTTTATAATTCACAATCCGGTGTTAGCGTTTCATGGTTGTCATCTCTTCTTAGATTGCAGCTAAAAAGTACTCGAATAGAATAGCAGACGAGTTTGACATGGAATAGCTTAGCGTGGTAAGTTGGATAATATCACTAACGGATTTGAATTCTATGTGAACTTTGTATGATGAATTTTATTAAAATAATAATGACATTTGATCTTTTTTCTTCTATATTACCGTACAATGCCCATCGCTTGGAAATACGTGAACTGAAGTTTTCATGGTAGAAATTCTTCGTTTATCAAAAATTCAATGCAAATGATATCAAACTGCTTACGACCAAGCCCTCAATCCAGACTCGTTGTTTGTATATCGTTTTACAGCTTCGAATTAACTAAATTATCGTATGATGACGGAAAACACATAGATGTAAGCGATGAGGAACAAGAGCACTGCGATCGCAATCGTAAAACTCGTTTTACAACCGTTGAACTAGTCCTCTTCGATAAGAAATCCCCACCACCACCACCACTACTACTACTACTACCATATTCATCACAAACACTGTCACTGTATTGCACGCTAAACCGCTAAAAGCAATGGTCTTCAAAATTATTACGTTGATGAGAACATAGTGACAATGTTATTATTTCTTGCTCAACAAGCTATCAATTGAAGATGACTTGAACATCGTTATCGTTGAAGTTAAGCTAGCCAAGGATTGAGTATAACATCAATTTCCTCGTAGTCGAATGTAAATGAGAAGTTTGTTTATCTGAACCGTTTGCAGTTATATTTGCAACTTACAGTCATAAGAACCCGTTTAAGTAAAAGCGTTCAAGAAGATCTACGTGATCTAGGCATTGTTTATCGGAGGTAAATATTTAATGCCTTAAATTCATTTCCATTAATAATACCGAGGATCTATTGCTATTAAGGTCAGCAATCATCGGTTAAATGCTGGATGTTGATTAAACAACATGATGAAAAATTATTTGTGAGTGAGTGACGAGTGTAGACCACAGCACTTTAGAGTAATTATTCCATTTCATCCTAGTCAGGTAACACATGATTCACGTTGATTGTCACTATCAATTGATTGAAGATGAGCTCGATAGGAGTGAATCTGGATCTACCAATTCTTGCATTTTATGCCGTATGCTGGATGAATCGTTTTGGAATGTTGAGGAACTTGATAAACAACTTTGTCTTCTTTTGCTTGACATGACAGCTTTTTCAATATCCACAAGATAATTGGGATAGAATAATGACCGTTTCTGGACGTCTTCTTTCTGCTATACTACATTGCTGCAAATGAACAGATAAAAACTGGTTGTGGAATGAGTATTTAGTTTGATGATTCACTGAAATGGCAACAAACAACTTGACGTCGTCTTTTTTTTCATCATTAAGGAAGAGCAATTATTGGAAGGAAGGATCATCTCATCGTGGATTGCAGATATTTGTGTAATAGCGAGTCATATTGTCCAACTACCTCAAGTATAAATAATAATTGGGACTCAATGGAGTACTAAGTAGAATAGCGTACCAATACCAAGTCTCGCGTGAAATAGTGAGGTCAAGATCATGAACGTCTGACGCGTTCGTTCTTTGACGTGTATGATAGTCAGTAAACATTTAAGAACACGATTTCGTTTCATGACGTATCGTTTCGTTTACAAGACAACGAACATTAACACAGCCGATACAAGTATATGAGCTGTCTTTGTGTCAGCCGAATAAAACCGGTGGTGGGTGTTCAGAACTGAGAACAACGGAGAAATTTGTCTTGTATGGAAGCTATCATTGTTTACCATGACATTAGTTTGCTATTTACATGATGATAAACACGTTTATATGGTAATCATTTAGCGGAAATTTCTCATGTTTAAGGCAGCAGATTTTTACGTATTCTTCTAAGGGAAAAAATAAATAACGAATTCAAATGTATAAGGAGACTGCCAATCAATACGAATGACAATCGTCCAAATAATCCTTTTTTTTCTCTAAATCAGACTATTTTCTTCGATAGGAAGTATGATTTTTGATCACTACTTATTAAATCAAACCTACATTGTAAATTTATAGCGGCTTATTTCATATCGACAGCAGGGTAATAACGAAAAGAATCTTTGAGAAAGTCAAAAAAGCCGGATCGCGTCATGGACGTTTTTGCACAACAAAAAAAAAATTGCGCGTCATATTGTTGAGTCAAGGGCATAGAGGAGTCATTATGTCTTATTTTATTTCTAATTATATTTTTAACTGTGCGTCAAAGTACGATATTCATATTCTGACAAAATATCATTGTTAGCAGATCAAATAATTTTAGCTTGTAGTAGATCAAAGTGATGTCATTAATTTAAGCTTTATTTGAAGTAATTCGTTAATCATTCTAATTATGAGGGAGATATAGAGACATAGAGAGAGAGAGAGGAAAAGAAAAGAATTTCTAGCCACTTTTTCTACAATTAGTGACAATAAAGCCTACAGAAAAGGAAATGAATGGGCCCTTAGTAGATCTAATGAAACTTCTAAATTTAAGAATGTATTTCTGATAATTGAAATGGATGAATATGAGGGATGGTAAGCTGCTTGACTCAAAATCTCTTATTCTGATGCTGAACATAATGTCACTTTAAGCACGATTCTTTTGTTGTCGAACAATAAAAGTCAGCATGGAATGCGCGTACATAAGTGGATCTCCTGGATCTTTGACATCCGTACAACTGTGGATTTTTTTCGATCAATATAAATATTAGCATTGTGAGGTATTTCGTCTCTAAAAACTACTAACAAGATTTAAGAAATAAGGCAAACTATTGGATTTTGATTGAATCCTTCAAAAAAATAGTACTATAGAAATAGTATACGGTAATCAAATCATTCTGATCTGATTGATTGAATGCTCATAGAGGTTTTTAGTGAATTCCCTCATACTCTTCGAGTTTGTTTCGTGATTTCACATTAAGACATCAATTTGCTTAAAACTTGAACTACTGGTGTTGTCATACTGACAGTAAACAATAACACAACAAAGTAAAGTAAATTTAATTGACGTCAACACGTCACACATAGCGCATATCTTTTCACTGCCTTAGTTATTGTCAGAGGAAAACAATGTCATCGTTATTTCCGAACAAAGCAAACGATCATATTGTCTCAGATCTTGTTCTCGTTCTATCAAGTTCATCTTAGCATACTACTGAACTGGAACCTATCATCTGTTTCCCAGGAAGTTTGACTCAACATCGGTGACGTATCTGTGACGGAATATATATGACAAACTACGTTAATTATATACCGTTGATGTCGCTAAGGTCGGTCATACTTAATAAACTAGTGAACATTCAAAAAATCTCCTTTAAATTTCAAAATATTATGTAATAAAAAGACAATTCTGCTTATACTGAGGTATGGAGTCCGATCGATATTAAAGGTAACGTTTTGAATCCTTCTTTGATATAACAAATTACCTATTCCTACTAGTTGGTACGCTATATGGTTAATGAAAATGAAAGAGTATGAACGATAGCCGTCGATATTTGTCAGCGCTATAGCTTGTAAACTAAACGCAGCTGGGTATCCTTACGCTAAGGATTCTGGTTCTTGAAGATCGTAGCTTATTGTCGCCAGCGTCCTCTTTCCCAGGATGTCGCGACTTTTCAAATTCAAATTTTCCTATTATTTTCGATGTTGATGTGGCGATAGCTTAGAAAGCCTCTATGAAAATCTCGGAGATACTACAGCTAATTGAACAAGTAACAAGCACTTTTAGTGGGTACACTTCAAGTTGAGTACAATTTTCTCTCTCATATATTCGTCAAATTTGTTATGAGTTAATAGAGAGATTGATACGGAGTGTAAAGAAGAAGCTTCTTTATGAAATGTGATTGGACAATAACTGTGTGCGTATAGTATGCTAATCAATAACAGAGCTTTTAACTAACTGAACACCTTATTATACTTCTTGTTACTGCTACTGCTATGTCAGTCATCAGACAAAACACATCTAAAGAAGGTGTGGTGAGAATTGTCTCCTTGGACTCACCTGTGTACGAGTAACCTCACGCCATATGTTTCCCGAGCGCAATTTACAGAAGTCAACTTCGCTTTGCATCACCGATTGCATGTGTTGTAAGTAGCTGTACAATAATGGGACCGAAATCACACATACCAATGTCGCCACCGTCGACACAGCGACGCCGACAAACGCGACTCTGAAAACGGAATACTTTTATAGAAGTAATTAAGCGTTTCTTTTATAGTACTTTTGTTTATTTACAATTCGAGAAACACACAAATGATCTACTACACAAGAATGTACCTCGCTAATCTATTAGAGGTCATACTACTGTATAGATCATTGTTACTAAAACTAGTATAATATTTATTAATATTATTTTATTACATTATAGATATTGGGTCAGATATTCTGTATTCCGGGTGGAGGGTACGATAATTGACGGTGCAGGAAATCTCTATATGTGTATTATTGAGGAAACGTATGTGAGTTGAATTAGAATACTCCTAATGTAGGATATGGATATCGATTAATTGGAAGAAGTTCACAATTACTTCTAAAGTTTATTGCTTATCAAAAAGGGAAGGGATTCTTGTGAGGAGAGAAAAAAAGCGGTATTAAGTAAACAGAATGAAAAAGAAAAAAACGACTGAGTTAGTGAAATCGAATTAAGCAATCATCACTAAAATTTGCTTAACACTTAGCTAATAGGGTTACGGTATTCGTCATTAGAAAAACAGAAACGTCATGACATATTCAGAACAAAGAGAACGACCTCCTTCCTGTTTTTCTTCAGCTTTTTTACAATAACAATAAAAATTATCATTCTCTAAACACTTTAACAATACAGTTCTTTTCAAGGTTACAATGTTCCGACCACCTCTTGGTAAAAGCAAAAGTTTTTAATGAGGAATAATTTAAAAACTAAAAATTATGTAATTACAATCTGAATATGACTCTTTTGCTTTGTAAAGAAAAAGCTAACTCTCGAAAGATTTCAAGCGTTATGACTGATTTATTCTAATTGTAAGGATACTGTAAAGATAAAGTAGGCTAAATACCGTAGTTGATATAAATGTACTGTAACTTTCGATACGTTCAAGAAAATCGAAACATCGAAATACTATAATCCATTTTGACGTATCTATAGCTGAGTTATGAGGATGATTAGAGGAAACATGGAGGTGAATCATAAAATTCACCTAACTATCGAAGAATTGAAACTATCAATAGAAAAAAAACCATATAATTTTACATTATAGTTGAGATTTTTATTGAATTTTTTTAAAATAGTTTCATATTAAGTACAGAAGTACAACAGTATATCAATGAAACTTTGAGGATAATAATTTGATGCTAATGATTTTTCTGATCTCCAACAGAACTCATGATGAACATCATCTACATGATGATGAATGTGTACATTGAATAAAAACTATCATATTAATCATCACATAAATCAAAACACGTTTCAAATATAATAAAGCGAACGAAGAAAAACCAATAAGTACTATTGCGAATGGTAGAACAAAAAAGCGATCGTTAAGTGTTATGAAGTTTTTTTCTTCCATCTGTTATAAATCATAGATCAATAAAATTTCTATAGTGATTATTTTCATTACGATACAAGTTATGAATGAATTAACAGCAAATAATTTTAAATAAATAATTTAAAATACATTATATCGTTACCTTCGTAGTGCAACAGCTTCGGCTTCAAGTCGCTTACTGTCGTCGTCGATCATTGTGGTGTGGCTTGACGCCAATCGTGGGCTTTTATAACCCCCCACCCTCTCTCATATACACACCTCCAGCCACGCCCCATTTTTCTTAGAAACTACAACACGTTCGATTAGACTTGTTAAAGATCATCCACAAACAGTCGTTTATTGAGTAATTTGACAATGGTTAAGAAATAAAAGCCATGCTAAATTTAGACCTCGTAACTCAATGGTTAACACCACGCCTACAATACTACCCTCCAAAACCATTTCGTCAAAATTAATAAAACATTCTCCATATTTGCTTATTTTCAAAGCAGAGTGAATATAACTCAATCTATTGAGGCTAACAAGAGATCACACATCATTATTTATTTCACTATGTTTTATTCAAAATATATGCCTATACATAATGTAAATAGAATAAATAAACATGTTTATGTAGATATTTATGAATATTTATGGTATAAACGAAATCGGAAATCATTAGAACAAGTTCTGTTCTATTGGTAGTTATGAGAGGATGATTTTACGGTATGAGTAGATCAAAAATTATTCGGGCGCGCACAAAGTTTACCTTTTTCTTACTTCAACAAATTATTAAGGCGATTAAAGCTTATGATTGAAGCTTAGAGTAGATAATAACAAATAACGGATCTGTGCAATTCCTTCAAAATAAGTGACTCCTTGAGTGGGCATTAACGCAGTGCCGCACGTCCTTGTCGGCTGTTAGAGTTTTTCAACGGACGCTTATTGTTCGCTGGATAAGAAAAAAAAAGCCTATAGGACGCCACATTCATTCGTGTAACATTCTAAGAATTTCATTCATTCATTCATTTTCATTCTTCTTAGAATTTCGTCTATTTGGCCTTTGCGCATTCATTGATGGTGCTCAAGTTCAACCATAGACTCTCATCCCTCGTTGTTGAACCACTTTTTATAGAATTTGTATTGTTTGATTAAAAGGTTTCGGACGAAACGGACGTGTTTGACATACAATTTCATGACATTACCAAATTTACCAACGTTCAGAAAATATGAACATCCTTATAGTACAAGGTCAAAGGTCGAGTTATAGTAAGTTCTATCTTGAAGAGCTGTTTAGAATTGATCACCTCCTGAACAGATATTTCCTCCCTTGCACTCAAAATTTCCTTATATTCTACACTATTAGTGTTTGGAAGTGACCTCCTCTCAAACAGATATTTCCTCCTTTTCAATCAAAATATCCTTATAATCCTCACACTCTTGTACACAGTATATCTAGCAATTACCATAGCTATTTTATAATCATATCATTTCTAAATTTTTGAGTTTCTCTATTTCAAATTGTAGATCAACAACTTTGACTACATGAAATCTGTGGTAGTTGGAGTTCATAATTCGCCAAAAAGCATAGAATGAACGTAGGAGGAGAAGGAAAAAAAACGAACTGGCAACGACACTGAGGAGTTTCTTATAGTTGTCGGATAAAGTGGATATGATTTGAAACGCGTTTCGCCTATCAGATTTAAATTGCAACTTAAAAAAGAGTTTGTTTTTTTCCTCTTCACAGATTGCATTTGATGACGTTTACGAATTCTTCATACCATAAACGACCTTCGAATTACAGTAATCCGAACATCTAAGGTTCACATCGGCATTAACTAAACAGAAAAAAAACGAAATGACGAAAACTATCGCGTGAAAGTTTGAACTGTGACACAAGGAATTTTTTTTCCTCGTCGTACGCTTTACGTTTTCAAATACCTTATCAGAGAGTAATAAAAAATAGCAGTAATATTTAAATAAACTACATATAAACAATCTCCATTGGCATTTTTATACGTAATGAGTTACATTGAGTTGTGAGGTTATAGGTCAAAAAGGCGAAAAAGCCACCAACTCGTCAATTTTTCTTTGTAAAGTAAGAACTCAGTGTCTGATTCTGCTTAAAAAAGTTCTCTTCTTTCCTTTTACATCTTTGCACTTTAGAAAAAAAAGGTTCTGATGATTTAAGTGATAGGAATGATAATGGGTGTGCTGTCAGTTTGACACCGACAAGTTTTTCCCCCAACAATCTTACCTAGTGATCTCCTCTTTTTCTGGAATCGATTTGAGATTTCTCAGAGAAAGAAAAAAAGGATAACTCGTCCATATTCGATAATACAAACGAAAACTAATGACCTTTAAGAAAAAACTAACTGAATCGTACCAATTGTCCTGTTGAAAACAGTTCTATCGTATTCTTAATAAATTAAATTAAATCGACAGCTACATCGTAGTAGGTAATCTTTTTTTCTCATAAACAATATTGACACAGATCTATGTTTATCTTATGTGACAACAACAGGACGTTATGCGTATGGACGAGTTCCACGCCTGTATCGTCTAGTTAGAGATATTCACCAATCATTAACGATTTGCTTCTTTTTGCTAGGGCTTTGTTGCAAAATATTTACTGGGTACTGTATCATTTGAATAAATAGAATAGAACAAATTTTCTTAGTGAAAATTGAACCTCATCATGAATAAAGGACATAATTACCTCAAAGAAAAGCTTTGTTAGCAATCTCAAACCTCAAAGATGTTGTAAAAATAGTAAGTTGTAGAAGTAAATGATTATTTGGTAACACACCTTCTTCTTCAAGATGATACTGTTTATTATTTTGTGTAGTTTTCAATTGTAGCTTGCAAATTAAATCATGCAGAGCTACAAAATATCTGAAGAATTCCATCTGAGCTGTAGAACATCATTCAGTCACAACTAAGAGAAACATGGAAACGGAAGAATGGAATAAACTGATTCTAGATAGATTACTTCATACCATCCGCCATCTACATGCAAGCAACAGATGTCATAGAATTACTACTGAAAGAAAAACAGCGCCCAAGGCAACATTTCATAAAAATGACTTCATATATAACATATTGTCCTTGGAATTTCCTTAATAATGCAGTTGAGCATTTAAAATTCTCTTATCGATTATTCATGCGTGGTAGCCGCGATGATAATCGATGCTCATCTTATTCATTCGTCTACATCTCTTTCATTGTCCTCTCTTCATTTTGCCAAGTACAAACGCTATCGTTCTTATTCATGATTGACATGGAACGTGGTTGGTACGAGTTCGACTGTTTTGTGCACATTATCATTTGTTCCATGTACGATTTTCTTTTCGTTTTGATTGTTTGTAATGCTGGATTGTGAGCAGTTAGCGATGCGTGTCGATGATCATTGGCGTGACGTTTCAACGACGTCGCTAGTGCCGCTATCGGTGCGGCTAAACTGTGCCATCAATCAAGTTCTTATCAGAGTTTATCAGCTATGTATCTGGTTTATTATGATGTTAATATAATCATCTGACTGGATGAATTCGTACCAGTTTGTTGGTTAGTTATTATCTTTATACCATACAAATCTCTGTAAACAAAACAAAACAAAACGATTACACATAGATGCCAAATATAAAGGTAAACTCACAATTCACATCATTCATTTTACCAGTTTTCGATTACCATTAAGCAAATCCAAGTCGTTTAGTAAAAGCTATACGGTAAACAAACATTCAAAACAACGTCGCTAACATCGTTAAACGGTAACGTAGATACGTGAAAATTTTGCAACACAACAATTCTGTTCTCAAGGAAACTTACTAATCATACAATAAACGAATAGATACGATAAAATGTCAACTATAGATGAAATCTGACTGAAGGAAAACGTGGCCGATTTTCAAAAAAATTCATGGCTGTAGTTAACAATGAATACTGTAATGATCACGATTAGAGCAGCGTTGTTGTAATGGCAAACATCGAACACTTTCGTTAAAAGATGTCAATTCTGCTTTCATCATATTCAATTACGATTTCGATTAATCATTCCTGTAATTAGGAGATTCGCTTTTAATCAGACATTAGTACTTCATGTATACGACATTTACTAACGATATTCGAGACTCACTGGAATTATTTTACGTTAGAAAAGTATTGTCCTCAAAATGAATCAATGGATTCGAAAAAAAGAGGTTTCATGACGGATTTCGACGATCTTTCTAGAATGTTCAGTATTTTAATCATAAAAGTTTTCATCTCTCATAAAATTAGTGTACTCGTTAAGAAAATTAAGAAGAAAAGTGCATACCGACGTTTAGAAGACGGCTATAATTCGATATTGTCCTTTACGATAGCAAGAAAACGTTCATTTGGAAAAAAAAAATGCGACTTCCTAGAAATGGACGACAAAAAAAAATGTCTTGCATACCTAAATGGATGCTTGAGAGAAGGATAAATAAATTTTCTTAAGTTTTTGTTATTCGGACGGTAATGACGTAATGTACGTAATGGAACAAGAGACATTGTTAAGTTGAGTTACAGTGATAATAAAAAAATATTGTAAAAATGAGCATGGAAAGCTTAAACATCGGATTGTTTTGAATATTAGCGATGTTTTGTAAACATCTATAGCTTCTGAAAGATTGAAATCGATACTAGTTTTATAAGGTCATTCTTTTTTTTTCATCCTTCATTTTTTTTTTCATTCTTCATCATTTCGCTTTTTATACATCCGCTTCATTATGGACGGTATCGTTTTATGATGAATTACGACTTTTTAATTGATTTGAATTAATCCTAACTCTATTATTATTACAGTTACATGACGTTATAAACGATTGATCAAAATGTGCTATTGATTTATTTAAATTGTGATCTACTTATATAGTGTGAGCTGTAGATACTACACGCTAATCAATACCATATTGATCGCTCATAAATCCCTCTTGTATTCTTCTTCTTCTATAATTTTTTTTTCGCTAGTAATTCAGATATGTAATGTGTTTAAATTTGAGTGATAGAGGCCGATTAAGCTCTAGACAAAAATGGCTACAAGTTTTAAAAGTTCGAATAGATCCTGTAAATTATTGTATCGTTTTGATTAGATTATACCTTATGAATGAATAATGAGATGAATTTAGAAGATTCGTTTATAAAGAAAGTATTTTTTATTGCGATACGAGTTAAAGCTGACGATCAATTACTTGTAGAACACATAAAAAGATTGCTAGTGACCAAACTGGTAACTTGTCTGATTGATGTTAGCTGAAATTAAGTACAATCTATAAACATGTTGCTATGTTGAATGATGAGTAATTCGATAAATAAGTAACTTGCCTGAGGCAATGTTTATGACGTAAGTATTACGTGAATAAAACTGAACTCACTAATTGGTTGATTTTGTTTTATTAACGAATAAAGACATTGATGGTATTCATTCAAATTATATTCCCTTCAAAGAAAATACATAAATGCTATTCTTTATCGCAAAAGCCTAATTGATTAGAATATTCAAATTCTTTGCCTCTGCTAGAAGTTTAATCGGAAAAAATCCTTTTATTTTTGATAACGGTCTCAAAAAGAAATCATTGACTCATTTATAATTCATACTGATCAGATTGATAATGGAGCAGATATTTTCTTAAGTATATGTTCCTCGTCCCTTTCAACGATGCGACTGTAGCAGGTCGAATGAGGGACAAACGAAATCCACAGCACCGAGTCGCCTTCTAATGGAATTCAGAATTGAAATCCATTATAGCTGAGGTTTTTGTCACTTCATTTGGGACAAAAACTGAAGAATTCAGTTTAATTACGGAGAATTAAGTTCTGGACAACATCCAACAAGCGACGAAAACATTTTTCCTGTGAAAATATGGAAAAAAAAGAAACGACATGTTATTGGATTTTAGTCGGATTTGATTCGTCGTGCAAGCTTTCCCCGTATTATGAAAATATCGATAATATGAGTTATTAAAAATTGTTTCTTCAGGTTTTTATTTAAGAACTGATTTTGAGTTTCATTAATAAAATGAAATCAGCTTTCATGTAACCGATGATTTTTTGTTCATCGAACAAATTTAATGCTTCAAAATCGATTTTCGTCATTTATCTGTACGAATTGCGCTCCTCGTTGTAGATGAACATCAAAAATGTTTGATTGCTACCGTTGTTTTTCAGATCAGATGTCAGTTTCTTAAAAGAAAAATGTCTTCAGAAGTTTCGCTTAAAGGAGGTTTAAAAAGATTTTCAAAAAAAAAGACGATGAAAATACTAGTAATATTAATGATAAAGGAATAGAAGAAAAAAATATTGAGGAGAGTTTCAAAGATTTTAGATGTTTGGTAAAACTAGTACTCTATTTTTAACCTCATGTTCCTCTTTTTATTCTTGCAAGATTTATCTTCATATGGTGGTTCTAAAGTGCAGCTGAGACTTCTGATTGATTACTTATCAGAATTCGCTACTTTAATTCTGATGAAGATGTTCGGCAGATGTATCCGCTTGAATATAAATACGTTGTATTACTATCTTTTCCTATAAGTATTACTGTTTTTCTTCTACTTTGTTAACTCGATAGTTGAGGGATTCGATAATGAGGTACTTATGAATGTCAAGCTGAATATCATCATGATTTGACAACGTCATCAGAGGGATGCTTTTTTTCAAATCCATTAAAACTAGGGATGTCAGTCGTCTTGAGAACCGGGGTAAGAAACATCTATTTGTCATAATATGTAAGAACAAAAAAACCCTGTCAATAAGAATAGACAGCCAGTAATTTTGATGATGACATTGGATTACCATGTATTGACAACGTCATGACAAATTTCTTGTTAATCCGACTATCCTATGAATGTGTTCTAATATCGTTAATGATGTTAAGTTAATCGAAAAATTTGGTAACTCAGTTGGAACTTGAATCCAAAACTCGAGCTCCTCTCCACTCGAATTCGAACTCAATTATACTATGGATACTTTATTGAAAATGAGTTCAAATCAAAAGTGGACACGCCATTTTTTTTTTGTTCTTTTGAAGATCGATTTCTTTACGAAAAATGATTTAAGAATTAGTCTAGTATGGTCTTAGCGTTCTTAGATGAATTAATGGTTTCACTAAAATTTTATGTGAACGAGTTTTTCTTTCAGTATTAAACTTTGACTAGCAAAAAAAAAAGCTTTGATAGATTAGAGAAGATTTGATCGTAAATAGATATTGATCGATACGTTTTATTAAAATCAAACATTTAATCGCGTTGAAAATTCGAAAGTGTTTCAAAGAAACAGAACAGAGTTAAAAAGTTACATGAGGTGGAATGAGGTGATATGATTGTTTGATAGATACCGTCACATTGAATTTTATGTCGTAATTCGTGTTTGGACTCGCTAGAATTCATATTGACCTCTGATATTTTATTAATTTGAATGAGGTACTATAGGTGATTGAGTTAATTTTTTTAACGAATGGTGGTCATTTTCAAGTATTTAATCACATGTTAAACACGATATTCAATTTAAATCTAATGCTCTTTTCACTTCCACGGACACAGTGGCGCATTGGTGGAGGTGCCACACTGACACGTAGGCGAATGAGGTTTGCGGCCACCTTCCATGCCTACAAAGCTCGTCATCATTCCGGGGTCGATGAATTAGTACAAGAGAAATTTGGGTAAGATAACTAGCACTGACATGGTGAAGAGTGATCAACTTGAGTTACTGGATATGTCAAACTCGCATTTAACCACCTCCACGATATCACATTGAGCACGAACGCTTAGGCACATCCACCGCTACAAAGGATTTATTAACTCAGAAGCTTATCCTTCATTTCTTTATGGTGGTACCTTCTTTCTTATCTATCAAAATGCTTAGTACTTCTTCAATTACATAGTCCTACCATCGTTTTCATAAGATTATTGAAGAAAAATCCATTTTTTTTAAAGCTAATAGTTATTTGTTGAAATCTACTTCAATTTTCCTAAGTATCTTCATTTGATCATTTGTTAATAAATGAGTGAAAATTTTTAACTCATTTATAAAGTACACGGCCTAAACCATTCATTAGATATCGTTTATAGGATATTTAAACGAATAATAACGCATTAATATAGGAAGTCTTTTAAATGAGGTATATTTGAGGGATGAATGTCGGCGATCAGCACGGTAGCACATGGATGGTAATTCGAAACAGTCTGTGCGTTCATGTCAGTTTGATCATCTACATTCAATCAAGTCAGCTAGCACGAAGTCTAAACGTTTGTATTTTCCTCATCCCTCTAAATTACATTTGTATTCTTCGTTTTTTTTGTTTTTTCTATATATTATTATTGAATAAACAGACCACAGGAAAAAAACTAGTAGAATGAGGAAAGGAATGTGAATATTGAAAGAAGTTCTCATCAAATTGGGTCATCTGTTTGGTGATAAAGAAAAGTATATTCATCATCGAATATTTTCCTTGATAATTGTTTTTCTTCCAATCGTACCATCAACACTATAGAATATATTGAGTACAAATGAGGTAAATTCTGGGAAGCAAAGATCAGTCCTCACTATTATAATTGATGAGACGGTAACTAGCATTAGTGTGCTTCATAAACAGCTTATTGTGTTAATAAAGAAACGGTAGTCCGAGGGCGGTGAAAGTTTTTATCGTGAGGAATGAGGCTGTTCAAATATTTGTGAATGAAGACTGACGTTGTGTTCCAGTGATAATTCATCACTTTATTGATTTTTCTTTCTATAATTTGTAAGCATTTGAGGACATTGAAAAAATGAAGACAGGAATGTGAATAATAAAAAGTAAGAAAAAAATCTGCGAAAGGAAAATTCGTTGAATAGAAGACGAACAAATAAAAAAAATATTAATAATACGACTTTATTCTAGTACAGTATTTGTGCATTTTAGAGTATTTTTTCAAAAATATATTCACATATTTTTGGATCCAAGCGAAACTGAAAACTAAATGTATTCTGTATAATGAATGAGTTTTAAGACCTACTAGTTGTTGTTGTTGTTTATTATCCTCAACAATGCGGCGACCTTCACCTCTCTCCTCGCTTTTGTTCGTCGTCGTTCGTCACCTTACAAGCAACAAATCGTTCTTCGACACATCCGACATTTTCTGCTTGGAAACAAAAAGCCAACGGAGTCCGCAAGAAATTAGAAAGAGGTACTCGAAATGTTAGGAAAAGTGAGGAGAGTTGAATCATCTAAGGGTACAAGAAGCCTGAATTAACCTCTCCACTGATTAAAAATGATTGTTACTAATAATAATAATAATATAATATATAAAACAAATATAATAATATAGATCCTTATAAAATTTCTATAAGTCAGTTATATTTTGTTTGATCTACTTGATCTACTAACAAATCAGAATACTGGTGATTTCATCTAGTATTAAATGATCGCACATTAAACTAGTTCAGCTTTTAAGGTTACCGTTTTGTTTTGTAGCTCAAACTAATCTAATTTCAAAGCAAATTTTTAAGAAATTAAAGGATTTCTTATTGTTTGATCTCATAAAAATCGATTATCTTTTTAGTTCTAGAAGTATATGATAACATATCTTCTTTTAACGAAAAAGAACATATATTTTGTTGATCCATAAACGAATAAATATAATATAAATGTATTTTTATGCGTCATTTAGATAAACTTGAATAGACCTCAGAACTCAACAAAAGCACTTATTGAGGTTCGTTTTCTTCTTTACATCTTTTAAAAATGCTTTTATTCCAGTGGAAAATCCAGTGTGTCATGTAATGGATGTGGCGCTGCCGACCGTGTAAGAAAATGCTTGAATTTAATGGATTCGGACACGTCTGTACATATCTTGTTGAAGAAAAATGGGATGGTTTTACTCCGAATTGGCATCTATAATCTCCCTCATAAATAATTTCATGATCCATTTGAGGTAGTTTTCTTTCACTTCATTTTTTTGAGTGCACTTATGTTATTCGCATCATAACCTAAGTGTATGTACGATCGTAATGGCGACTAGATGTATTGCTTTTTCATACGATAACTTACCAGTTCTTAAACAAATCGTCGTAACTCGAAATGCTTGAGGAATTCTTCTATTGCATTTGAAGATTTCGCTCATTCGCTATCGATTTTGATAAATCACAAAGAAAATCAATAATCGAATCAATAATATCATTAAAAATTAACGTTCACTACATTCGTGTTTGAATTTTGGATTCTATCCAAATTTACGAATGATGTTTTCAAATGATAACGTGCACAGAAACTAAAAAAATTGCTGTTAAATAATAACGCCAACAACAGCTACAATATCAGCAACAACACCAGCAACAACGACTGCAACAATAGTAGCAGCAGAAATCGTCGTTCTATTGAGAAAAAATTTCATTTGAGCGCTAATATAGGGAAAGCTTCTATTAAAAAAGTTCAAGTTGTATTGTATTCTATGCTGGAATCAAATCAATCTGCTGTGTTGTTTATAAGTAATTAAGGAGTGCAGTGACTCAGCGGTGGAGGTTCCGCAGTAACACAGAGGCCCGAATCAGTTCGCATCCATTCTCAGGTCTACCAAGACTTCCATCTCTTCAGGGTCGATAAATTGATACCAGCCGAATCTGATTATGCGCACCGACTCGGTAGAGTCGTCAATTGGAGTTACTGTAGTAGACCAGACTCAACCACCTCAACGACAATATCACGTCGTACACGAAAGCATAGGCGTGTTTTACAAAAGTAGTTGATCTACGCCATACCTTATCTTGTTTTATATCTCATGAGTTCTGTGTTTTATAAGTAGAAATCATTGAGGAAGTAGTTTTTCTTACAGTACAGAAGCATTATTGTCGAGCGAATATAAAAGCTACATGAAAGCAATGTAGGTGATTTCTTTATCGATTTTTTTTTGAATCGTTCTATGTTTATAGCATTCGATAGTAAACAAGCATATAAAAACGAAACTGATGATAATTTTTGATTATTGATATTTCTATTGCGACAATGTTCAATGTTTGAACGTTGTTTGATTTTTGTTTTTGTTTTTATTTTTATTTTTCCATACTGTAATGTCCTCACATAAGAAGCTGTCACTTAAACATTATAGGTCCGGTAAATTAGTAATAAAACCGGTTGTGAAGCTAGAAAACGTCATCAGAAATTGTTGGTCGTCATCATGTTAGACTTCATTAAAATCGTTTAGAAGTCGTGATTTTCTGATGGATAACGTGTCAAAGGAAAAAAAAATGAAACAGAACAAACCACTTTCATAGCTGTCGTTAAAACCGTTTAATTTGTTGTAATGTAACGTTTATGAATCTGTTAATGTACATAAAAATCAATCAATAACGAGGGATATAAACATTCCTCGGAGTCCACTGATAAACAAGATGAAAAAAATCGAACGCGAGCAAAAAAAAAATAACTATGATCGATCGTTGCATAATCACTGATGAACTATTTGACAATTCTTTTCTACGGCACTTTTAACGTCTTCTTAATTTTTCTTGGTAGATCAAGCAGTACGCTTCATTTCCGTCATCATCATTTTCTTCTTGCTCTTCTCATCTTAACTCTATAGCTTTTCATTTAAAAGTAGTACTGATCAAAGAGCGTTTTGATCTATTCATACCTCTAGAGGAAAGATTGATATAGTAGATCAAAAGACTAGTATATATATGTAAGAGTCCCTGTTTCAACATTCCACTCATAACGAGCGGTTTTCCCTCTTATCATTCCACTATCGATTACGAAATTTTTCGACATGATTGAGATTAACTAATAAGTACGGTTTGCTGTTAAGTGCTTTATCCTTGTTGAGTCACCACTCAACTTCATTCTCACTCCCTCACCATTTGGATTGGCGGTTTATCTAATACTCATCATCTTCCGATTAATGTATTTTTGTTGTTAGTAATTACCATATAAGATGGTTTTCCTCCACGAAAAGTGAGTTGGTTTCCAAATTTTGTACTGAATTTGCTGTCGTCGCAAATGCTGATCAACGTGGCGATCTTAGTTATGAA
This sequence comes from Dictyocaulus viviparus, assembly GCA_000816705.1. Lineage (NCBI taxonomy): Eukaryota > Metazoa > Nematoda > Chromadorea > Rhabditida > Metastrongylidae > Dictyocaulus > Dictyocaulus viviparus. The sequence goes on along the minus strand of KN716150.1, from coordinate 1,662,027 downwards.
ACAGCTCTTCAGTGTTATAACTAACGTGGCTTACAATAGCCAAGCTTTTACTGTTAAATGAGGAGAAGAGGACGGTCTCTTTATTAACCTCACAAATAAAACTGCTAAAAAATGCACCTTAAGAAATTTTAAGGTGTTTAATCAGTTTTTTGTGATAACTATCGTTGTCACTCGGTGAGGTTAAAGTTTATAATAGCAGTAAGAATATTCCATACTGTAATTATTGTCCTCCGATAATTTTAGCTTCATTGTTTTTATTTGCTATTTACAATTTTTTTTGTGTTGATTCATATAAATTCTAACAGGAATGAAAGAGAATTTGATTACGACTACCATATTGTGTATACAAATGAGCCTGTTAATATGACAGGTATAATTTTTAGTTGTAATTTTTTACAATACTAGTAATAAAAATTCTTCTGCTACTATTTTACCAACTGTCAATGTTTAGCAATTATCCTCCATAATGAGGATATTTGCTACCTTTATCACTTATATCTGAAAACTTATCATTTTTCCGCCGGTGGTTGGACCCTGCCTAATTAGAACGAATCGATAAAGCTAAAGTCTGCCACATCCGCTATAAGCACAGTCCATCGCACAGATCAATGATCTATCATTGCGTCGGGACCCTCTGTGCTTTATATCGTCTTTAACAATACAGCTCTGAGAAGGCGTAGCCTTTAGTTGACATTCACCTGCAATGTCAGTAGACTTTTTATCGATTGATTGCTCATCTTCTAAATTTCACTCATGTATTTTCTATAATGGAACCATTCAGATTCATTTATTGTGAAGTTATATTTAATATACTCATATTATTTTGTTATAAAAGCTTAATTACTCCAATTTGAGGTCATTGCGTAATGGTTCATAATCAATTTGTTTTATGTGTATTTATTTTAGGACTTCCTCATTGGGATCCTCCAAATCCGGATGATCAGCAGTGTTTCAAAGCTTACATGGTCGCATTAGGACTATTATTTACTACATTATTTCTTCCCACTCTTATTGTTCTTCTCGTCAGCCGGTAATGATTTCTTGTTTTTTTTTTTCTGAAACTTTGAACTATGACGCCTAATTATTTGGATTTAATCTAAATTAAATAGCAAATAGGAGGCGCAGTGGCAAATTGGTGGAGGCACCACAGTAACACGCAGGTACGATCAACTGATAGCTACACAGATGCAGCATAAGCATTCCATACGCGTCATTACTCCAGGGTCGTTAATTTGGTACCGGAGAAATCTGGCTAAGATGAATAGAATTCCTTTAGTTGTCAACTCAAACGATTGTAGGAAGGAGGCTCGCGTTCAGCCACCTCCAGTAATATCACGTTGATTGCGAGGGTATAGGCGCATCCCTTCAGAGGATTTGATCAAGCTCAAAGCTTATCGAAATATGTAATAAGGGTAGTAATGAAGCAGTTATTTAGCTAATAATTCACTACACAAACTTATTACCGTAGTTTTCTACAGTATTCATGTACCAGCTGTTGTGACGTCATGTTACGACAATGTTGTGACAATTTATTATGTTAGATTGACGTGACCTGTTTTAACTTCACAAAATTTTTGAATAATTTTTTAAATATCTTAAAAAACTTCTCATAAGTTGATCAGTCATGTGACGATATCTATTTGATTTTAATAGGATCATTTTTGTTAACCAGTTGAATAAAGACTGGAATGAACTATTTCATAAGAGGGATAGCTTTTATTTTCTATACGGTAAAACATTT
>KN716150.1:1601168-1659666 GCA_000816705.1 Dictyocaulus viviparus | reverse complement strand
TGAATGCGGGGGCGCATCCCACAAGGGATTGATCAACGCCAAAAATTATCTTATCTTATCTAATTATTTTGTCAGTAATTGAACCTCATTTTCCTCTTTTTTTTTGAGAGAATTGCGTATAAAAATAATATTAGCAAACAATATTAGTGCAATTAATATTATTGATAACAAATAAACAAGTGATAAAATAGTAATAAAGATATAAATAATCAGTCCTACTTAATAAAATAATTAGCAAGCAGGAAAAAAAGCTAAAGAAAAGTAGATTTCGCGGAAATGTTCAGCCTTTTTAGTGGGAATAAGATATGCTGACAGTTTACTTTGAGGAAAAAGATTCTTCTTCTTCTTATGATACACTTTTTAGCTGGATACTTAATGTTTTTAACAATTTAGTTACAAACGTAATTCTAAAACAAACAATGCGATAAAATCGGTCACTGAAGAACTTGTGCTACTGGACCATATATTTGATCCGGATGGACATTATCGTGAATCGATCTTTGATGGGATGTTGGTTTGTTCTAACATTTTCAAATGACTTTACTTTTTATCTGACAGGCTAAGAATTATTAAGTCATTCGTTTAACACATCTCTTTTTGATTGAAAGCAAAAAGCACAAGCCATTAGGATATCTCAACAATGATAATAGGGGCTACAGTAATATGTGGGGTAGGATGCCGGTATACGTAAATTCAATCCTAGGCCAATAAAGCTCGCTATCTTCGGAATTGGTACTAGGATAATCTGGGAAGTTAAGCAGCACTGAATTTTAAACGGATTGGCACTCTTAAGTCATTGTGTAAACTCTCCTCTCATTAAAACACCATGATGACATCAAGACAACGAATAGGTATGGTATCTCCACAGAATAAATATATCGCATCAGTGCTTGTCATTATTCTTATCCTAGTATCTGAGTATTTAAATACTAAAATATAAAACTTTACAAAAATCACACCAAAGTTACAGAGTGAGGACGCTGCCGACGATGTTGAAATTCCAGCAAAATCAAAAAAAGAAAATGATTCATCTTGGGATACCCTTAACCTGGAGAGAAGAAACACCAGTAAGTTATTCAAAATCTTATGCATGATTAGATCTACTGACGTATTCAAATCAGATGACTTTCTAACAAGGAAGTGTATTCCATCTACTTCTAGCAAAGCAATCGATAATTATGAAAGACTAAAATAATTAGTTCTTATAATAACTCCGCAGTTCCATTTTTTGCTTTTGCCTCAAGTATTTGGAGGCATCGCGAAAACCCTACAATCCTAACAATATGCCGTATAATTTTATTACATTTCTTTTTGATATTCTGCCTGTTGACGGTTCTCATCGTTTTATTTACTGAAATCTTAAGAAAGAAATGTCCAAAGTATTTCAAAAAATGCCGCAGGCTGTCATCGAACCCTATACGAAATATCGATTTCCATAGCTTTACAAATAATGCGATTTGTAACATTGCCTCTACCTTTGAGATCATTCTTTATACAGAAAAAAGTATGATTAATAACTGATTTACTGTCGATCGATAGCGATCTTACGAAAGTTCAGTGTTACCTAAAATGAAGCACGCCAGTACTCAAACGGATGAGTTACTCATTTATGGAGCGGCGGTAAGCTTGAAATTTTTCCTTGTCGTTCAATCATCACTATATTGATAGGGCAATGCTATGCAACCATTATATCTGCAGGAATTCATTTCGTGACTATAAACACAAATAGTGCTTGCTGGTAAATAGTATGAGATAATAGTAGGAATATCAGTTAATCCTTGTGTATATATCTCCTTTAACTCCTCTGAAAACTTTATATTCCTGTTTTGAGTTGATGCTTGCTCAGCGACAAACGGAGCCACACAATGCACGGTTTAGTTACTTTTGGGAAATCGCGTATGATAGAAATCCATAAGACCTATAATATGCTATGAACATCTTCAAGCTTTCTGAAAGTCAGGTAGTTAAGATATTTCGGTACTGATTTTTCCCTCTACAAGTGATTCTATATTTCATGCGTTATTCCATTTAACAAAAAAATGATTGCGGTCCTTAAGCGTCCACAACATTGCGTAAACCGTAATTATTTTCACGTTAACCTAATGGATAAAAGTTGTTAACATAACTTGAACGACGTACGATTCTTACAGTTGTTATAGAAAATTGCATCGAAGAAGAAAGAAGCTGCCATATTTGGTACTACACTGAAAAAAACGGATTCGGCATATGATGAATTTAACACGTACTGATATCGAGTATTATACTGAGCATGGATAAGCCTAGTTTTTAAGTCTCAGTATTTTATCATCAATATATAATGACGTCACTCACTGTCATTATTCTACATACCTCAAGAAAGACATTTTCAGAATTGAAGCATTTGTTAGGACTGCAAACAGTCAACAACCAAACAAGTCAGTTTGTGTTTTAATGAATTCTGAGTAAAATCCGCATTTTCTTCAATACTATTCCATGCTATTCAGATTTTATGAACATTTTTGTATAGTTTTAATTCTGTGAAACTGCGATAAATTTCAAAAGAAATAGGGGAAATAGAAATAAATAGGTGAAATGAAATAGGAGTGTAGCTGGTTTATTGGTTTCTGTAGTGTTTCCATGACATTAGACGTATTTATAATCTTTATTATACAAATAAACTAGGTCCTGACATATTTTACTAAGTGTTTTGCATATAAGTCTTAGCATTATTCTATAAGTCGTACTAAAGGAAAGCTCTACGATGTGGACTAATTCATGATAGTTTCGATTTGAATGCAGTATAACTTATATGGACTTGCAATCAGACAACCTCTATAGAACCTCAAATATCTATTGCTTTGTGAGGAGTTGAATTGATTTTTTTCTCGTGTCGTGTTATTAGCAATAGCGTCAATACAATAGAAAATATCTTCTCATGTAACATAATTTCATTTATATTTTAGATATTCTACTTCACTATTCATCCGTCACTATCACTTTACTATCACTAATGTATATTAACATTAAAATGAAATTTAGAAATCAACATTTCATAAATGAGTTAAATTAGGGTCACTGAGTCTGATAATTAACTTCACTACTTACATCTTCTTTCGTAACTCTTATGATTTATTTGCTGAAAATCCTAAATGTTAATATTACAGAACACCTCGGCAAAGTCAACGAAAATTGTCACTAAAGGTATTTTACTGCACTGTTTCACAAATCAGTAAAGTGTTTCATTTTTATAATACTTAATACATAAGAGTTTGTTATCTGTACGTTTCTAATCAAATACTTTAGAAAAGCAGCACATTACATTCCGTTGGCGCAGGCACCTCATTGACTTCCTTATTGACTCGTTAGCTTTTGTTTCGGTGTCGTTTACGTCCATACTGTGTAGTTCTGCTGCTGATTTGGACTTTGAATTCAGTTTTTACACGTCCTCTTAACTGCACGATGACTCATAGGTTATCATTTTACTAAGTTCAAATAATCTATTGCTCTTTGCAGAGGTATAGTTTTATATCATTTTTACTCCTTTACAACACTCTTTTATGTGTGATGTATGTTGCAATAGTGCAGAATATTTTTCAATGAGATGGATACCTACATACTAACAAGTTCTGTCAGAAGAGGGCCATGTTGTACTCATAATTGAAGTGATCTATCTTTGTACGCGATCATTATAACACATATCCACTAGTAGCGAAAATACCGAGTAATTTTCATAAATGACTGGTTGTTGTTTTATCCTCCGATAGTCCGTTCTAGTACTTTTTTAAATTATAAGTCATGCCCAGTTATTAACTAGCTCCACTACATTCCACTATTTCTTCTGACGCATAAATACTAGCTTTTGTTGAATCTTAACAGTGTCCTTAAGCTTATCGCTTCAAATTACGTATTATTAGAAACCAGTCTACTACTCACTACGTAACTACGTAATGTACAGTAACAGAACAGTACAAGATTGAGAGTATCGTCAAGTCAAAACGATAAATATAAAGCCTCATTTGAGACGATTCCATTGATTTGAAAGTTGAACAGCCATTCCAGAAATGCGTTGTAGAATCCGCTAAGTACCAGTCAATAATCCAGACCTCTTCGATGCGTGAATTTTTAGCAATTACAAATTCATGTGGATATTTTGACGAATTGAACTGATGGATTATTGATTTGCTGCTATTCTTTAGACTCAACAAATATCCTCAAAAGCAGAAAATATCACTCAACAATTTTGCTGGATATTTTCATGATAAATACCATTATCAAAGCTATCGACAAACGTACTGTCTAATATGATTTAAGTTCAAATTATTTTTAACCATCATTATTTCAGCCAACACAACGTGAAACTCAACGGCCACATGTGAGAGCGAAAATAAAGTATGTCTTTTTTAAAAATTTAAATGCAAGAGTTGAAAAAATGGTCCGACCTAGCCTAAAATTTCAGAACTCCAAGTAAGGAGGAATCTTTTGAGAAGAAAGAAGAGACAAACCACCAGAAGGAAGTAACATTTAAAAATCAAATGTAAGCTCTAGATATCTTTTTCATGTTTGTAAGGTTTGCTATTCTATCATTAATTAAACCATTGATCTATTCTATCATTGTTTACTAATCTATTAATTGAACCATTTATTAATTACTTTGGTTTATTTTCTGCATAGAAAATGTAACACAACAATTGTGTGGATTGCATGCGATCGTGTCCTTTTAGTGTTTTTATGATGTTGGCATTTCTTGCCAATCGATATCCCTCCATAGCATTATAAAGGGTAAGCGTTAGAATAATCTACGTCTTCAAAACCGTTGTACGGGTATCAATCCCGATGTCACAATTTCCCCTCCTACCACAGCGCTACGTGACCTCACCATAACCACCTCTCCCTCTTATCTACAAATCCCCATTTTCTGAAACACGGAAATTTTTAGCTAGTTTGTCGGATTGATCTTATTTTTTATTTATATTACTGTTTTAAACTGATTGGATACTGTTGTTTCATCGTGATGTTGTATTTGTTCAGCGCAAAAACACAGGAAGCTGCCACACCGTGAGTATTAACATATGAAGTATTAATATTAAATTAAATAAATACGCTTCAAAACAAAAAGAGAGCATCCATCGCTCTTTTATTCAACAGTGTGCATTTCAACACTAATCGGTTTTTTTCGAAGGATTTTTCAGGGTTGAGTAAAATCATTGCTTGTTGTTTTTAGCCAATGAAACAAGTTTATTAACTCTCATATTATTTTTATTTATTCTCTATCAACTATGGTAATTCGTAGTGGTATTCTCGTGTACTTCATCATGTGTTAAATGTAAAACTTCGGATCTTAGGAGAAACTTGGGCCCATTTTGTGATCTACCGAAAAAATGCTAGAGGTATATTGATAGCAAAAAATTCTAGCCCTTATCTTTTATTTTTCCTTTATCTTCAACTTCGGTTTTGGTTTTTTTTCAATTTTTCCCCGCTTTACGGCCATTCTTGCCCTATTAGATACAAAGCGTAGAATAAACGAAGTTTCTTTCACTAGAGTTCTCATCTAGAAGCTTCTCCTTTCTGTTGTGCCCTTTGTAAGTTGTTTGTCATATTTTAACCACTACATACAGATGAGTGTTTTACTATCTGCTCACACAAAGTTCACCAGTTGATTGTTCAAATGAGGCTTTTGGATAACTCTTTTGCAACAGAATTGTGCTGTAGCTAAGCAGTAGAAACAACCGAGTCCAGTGTTATTCCCCATCTCAAACATAGAAAGAAAGCACCTATAAGTATTATGTTCCTAACAACGTGTGTACTGGAGAAGCAGTACTAACACTAGGTACACAGAATTGAAAATCACATCGGGGTTAATTTTGAATCAACGCTAAAGGAGTGGTTTAGAGTTTCTTTACTTAAAGTTTAGAACAATTTGATAACGATAAAGCTGTTTCAGGATCCGTAAGAGACCTTCGACTCAGGGTGATCGTGTAAAATCAGGCGAAAAGGACAAATTATCAAAAGAGTGAGCATAAGGCTTAAGATGTCCAGAACTTCTCCAAATCTTAAATAGTGAAGTACACTTACACGTGCATATAATACATAGAAGTCGGTTAATTCTTCATTAGACATATTTTATTCTCTAAATTTTATAACATAACTAGAATTATGTGCAATAAATAGGTGTTTAACGAAATAAGAAATGCTATATAAGGATTGTTACTAACTACCTAGGAATGACATCATCTTGGAACCAGTTCGATAATAGGCACGTAGGTCACCAGAACAACAATTCACCAGTCAGTTATGCTTTGGTGTGAATCACTCACATTGAAGTTGATCAGCGGCATGCGTCAAGTACGTAGTGTAGTGTTCAGATTACTTCAGCGATAGAAAGGTTTGATAAATTAAGAACGGTAGCGTTCAACAGTGAATGACTGTTCAGTATGATATAACATGATTAACAAAAACATAAAGATATAACAACGGCGGTACATACTAACAATGACAGTAAGTTTAGTGAACTAAATTATTTAAAGGATTATTATTTGCACATGCATACGTCAAATAACTTATGTGATATCACACTGTAGGAATACAAGTCACAATGGCTAGTGAATCGATCCTAATCGGTATGTCTTGTCTCAACTTAGATGATCTTTGCGTTAGGAAAACAAATGCGAAAAAATGAGAAAAAATGAAGAACCGTAAAAATCGTAGGTACTTAACAATTGTCCCACCAACAAAACTTCACCTCTTCAAATCAGCTACAATGGTGAGCAAATAGTAATTCAGAAGAAAGTTCTACATTTTACCATATATAGAAAACACTATCACATAAAATGGATCAGAATTGGCGAGATGATTTACGTACTTGATGAATGGGACCATACACTTTTCGCGATATACTATAGCGACTGCGTCAACTGTTGGAGGGCATCGAAGAACCTATAAATAGGAGTAAAAACTACCATAAATCTCGACATTGTTTGAATGAGGACGTAAATAAATGAAACTCAACACATGGTATTTAATATAAAAATTCCTCAAAAATGATAAGTAGCGAAGTTAGTAACTATACTCACCGGCTCCACAACATTCTTCTTAATGTAGATGACCTGACCTCCGGCATTTTCACTCCATTGAGATTTGCCGAAATAGAACTGTAATTATAATCTAAAGCATGAGTCATATTCAGTCATGTATGAAATACAAAGCTACTTAATATTCCATGTTCTATTACCCAGAAATCATAAGAATCTCCATCTTTCTCAAACTGTTCAACGTCTTCATCACCAAGAATTGTATAGCAACCAGGTGTTAGACGAAGGATCTGTACCGTAGTAAACGCATCTGACATGAAGGATTAGGCCAGCATAGAACAGACTTGTAAAATGATAATACTAAGTACAAACAAAAGAAAACCTTTGTAATGAATTCCGATCACGTCATTAAGAAAATGCATCATTTTCTGCGAACGAAAGTCTTGTACAAATCTGGCAACAACTCCATCATTGGAATTTTCTTCAAACAAGTATTCCGCCATACGTCTAAAGGGACATTTCAAGATTAAGCTGTTTAAATATAGAAAACATGATCTAAACTAATCGCATAATTTCTTAGACGTACAATTTATACAAATACACAATTACTTGCATTATTACACTGAAGGTCTATTTGACTTAGAGCTGGGCTCGAACGCCAGTAGTGGATACTGTATACGGTATTAGAGCCCGCGTATCACGATGGTCCTTCCTACCAATCCTACCTATGTGCTCTTTTATATTTAATAAATATTATATGTTATATCCCCTTTTCCATTATGGTAGACACGCCGGCGTGATTCAGTTCGCGGCCGCCGCTCAGGCTTACCAAGCCAGCCATCCCTCCGGATCGATAAATTGGTATCAGGGGAATCTGGGTAAAATAACTAGCACTGACTTGGTGAACAGTGGTCAACTCAGGTCACTGTATAGACAACGTACGCATTCAACCATCTCCACGATATCACGTTGAACACGAATGCGTTGGTGCATCCCGCCTCCAGGGATTGATGGACGCCAACAAATATCTTATCTCTATATATAGTAAAAAAATTAAATAACGTAACCTTTATGCGCTACGAAAAGGAAATTCTAAGTTTAAAAACAGCACCTCTTATTCACTGGACCTCTTTCAGCCCAAATAGCAGAACTGAGTTCTTCCAATATTTTGTTCTTAAACTCCTCCTAAAACCAAGCTATAACCTAAGCTCGGATAGATACCATTGAAAACTAAATTATTCCGATCTGTAAAAGATGCGTACTTCTGCTGAAATTCAAAATTCACAAACACGAGGATTAATTTTCAAACACCCAAAACTAACAAAAATGACTTACCTGGAAGGCATTTTTGACCAGCAATTCCTTCTCAGAGTCGAAAATATGCCGCATAGCTATTTTTGCCTCGTCTCCAACAACTTTATGGTCAAAAATATAAGAAATGTTACCCTCCTGAAAAAATATGTTGTAACCTGAGAAAACCAAGCCACCAATATTTCCGCTGGAACCATTTTAATTGAGATTTACGAAGCCATTTTCCCTGAAATATGCCCATACCGTTTAGGTTCCTTTCTCATCACTACCTTACGTAGAAAAATCTAATGTAATACATACTAAGGTCTGTAGTGCCTAATCTGTTGACAAATTTATACCTAACAAATAATGATACATTGGAAGGACGTAATGGATAGATGATAAGGAGTAACAATAGAGCTGGCAATAGGGTTTTTGCTTCATATTAGGTCGAGCCACTACTTTATGTGTAACCACTTGAGTGGGTACCAGTTAGCACAAATCCTACTTCATACTAATTTACACAGCACTAAAGTTTCGTGAAGCTCGGTAACATTTAAATTATGCAAAAGCCGTAAATATTCACATTTAGTATTGGGAAGCGTGGTAGTGTCGAAAGCACCCGCACACGATTGCCAACAGGACGGTTTGAATGAAACCAACCATTGATAGAAAGTCGAGGGTTGTTATCCTTTCCCAATACTTCAGTAACAGAGTGCCATGACCTAAGTACGATAAGCATATGCGAAGATATTTAAGAAGATAAACAAGGTAAAAATAATCTTTTGGTTTGCGAACTTAGCAAAAAATGTTCTTTACAAGACATAAACTACTTAGTAATTTTCTTACCGTTCTGACACTTCAAAAAGCAGCAAGGAGTTCCTATATGGACGCAAAGAAGCAAAAATTGTTGTAGGAACACAGTCGTCTGAACGAACACTGTGGCAAATAACCATTGTAGCTGGCATTTGGCAACGAATGTCAGTGGAGAGATTTTGTAAAGACTCTCTTTCAACTTGTAAATGATTCATATCATTTCATACCGTTGCTATTATAAATGTTTGTATATCCACCAAAGGATTCTTCCCACGGTTCGTCAGTAAAGTAGTAAACAAATGCAAACCTTCTACCATCCACCTTAAAAGAAGCTTGTTTCAGTAACAGGGAAGTATAGCATGTAATACTTTGCCAAGAAAGAGTGGGAAATCGATGTCAAAATATCTGACCTGGTCGGAATGGGGAAGAAGGCAATCAGTTGTTGCATAACAGCTTCCAGTTGCATCAACTTGTGAAAGGAGCTCTACACCACTAATATTTTCGAGCCAATCGCGCATTTGACCGTATAAAAATCTCCTGAAGACAGCACATATGATCTAAATGTTTTTTAAGCGCTGCAATTGCATATAACTGTTTTCCTTAAGCAACACGTGAAAATGTACATGCAAGAAAAACAAGATTATAAAACAAATGTAGAAAATCACCTAAATTCTGCTATAGCAGGATATTTGACTTTATTAATTGTACGAAGATCAGCTGTTTGATGAAGAGAATATAAGTCGTTCTCTTTGCGATTCCACAAAGGATAATTAATAAGTTCGTCTTCGATCCGTTCTAGGACCGATGGATTGACGTGAAGAAAATCACGCAATTGCCAATGTGGAAACGGGTCCTTATCTTCAAATATAGCTAATGATTATAATCTTTAAACATGTAAATTAATATGTTGCAAAATAAAGCAAAATACTCACTACATAATATTACCAAACAAGTAATATATCCTAGATCAAAATGTCCTAGATCATGTCAAGCCATATAACCATACAATGCTTAGTTATATTGCACTACTTAATTGTATCATTATGAATTCAACTAACTAATTTCTTAGATGGCTAGTAGACATAAGACTTATAACACTGGCATTTATTGAAAAACTTTCGACGTTTCAAGTAGAAAAGTCTAACTTAAGTAACATAAAAAGTGTTAGATAATTACAGTCAAACTCAATAACAAAAAAAAAGACGACTTGGAAATTTGAATATTTACCTGTGAGTTCTTTTCGGAATTTATGTATAAACGTAGAATCATTGTAACTGGGATTAACAACAAACGTGGAAGACTTCCATCGAGTACGTTTGGACGCCATAATGTGTTTCGAGGTTCTGCACCTCAAATTTGCCTTCACCATTTATATCTGCTAAAACAGATAACAATCTCGAGAAAGTAAATATAAGCAGATAACAGAGGAAAAAAAAGATTCAGCGGTCATTTTAAAAATAGGTGAAACAAGTAAATACATAGCATCTTAATTATTATCATTTACGATGAATTGTGCCACCTCGAAACAATGAAAAGTAAGAACACCACATTTGAATTACTATGATTTACCTAATATGAAATTGTATAACTACACTTTTAATCACTTGTACACGCACAAAATTTTTCTAAGCTATTCAAAGACAGACAGATAGACAGAATTAGATGCAGACGTAATTTATTATGTTTGATGTAGGTTTCACAGAATGTTATAGAAACCTACCCAAGAGAGAACCTACCAAAATTGCCGTCTTTGAGGATAAAGTTACAAAGGGCTAAACTCCACTGTGAGTGCAAAGCACTAGCAACTGCATGGTTGCCGATAAACTATGGAAAGGTATAGCTTAGCTGAACTCTTGACTCTAAGGAAATACAATAGGTACATCAACATGTAGATCCTTGCCTTAGTACCCAGCACACAGAGCTTTACTCTATACGATATGGGATGAGAAATCGACCAGTGAGGAGCTCAACGTATAGCTGGAATCCTCAGCTCAGATCTTAGACATATATTCCATAACTCAAAAAACAAGTAAGCAATGAATTGCAGACCATAAGTTATAATTTAAGAGGTCGGTGGATGGAGAAAATAGGCTTCTTGATTCCGCTGTGCTGGAATCACTTTTATAATCGATTCATTTACTACAGAGTATTGATCTATGTGTAAATGGCGGTCATTGGCATGTTCGGCTAATTCAGTTGAAAGCCTATAGCTGAATAACTTGGAAAATTATGGAACGCAGTTTGCAATCGTCTCCAGTAAAAAAAAACTCCCCATTCAAATTCAGACAGAAGGATAAGTTGTCCATTAGAACGAGATCAAGTTATGTAACATACCGGAAAAAAGGACTGATTAAGTCGAGTATACGAAAACTTTCAAATAAGTATCTCAGAACCACATTAGTGGACTGTTAACAATCGACGAAAACTAGTGTGACAGTATGTGTGACATTTACAGACGTTTTCCACTCAATACTTCATGAGGTGTGTTCTGCACTCTACCATAATATCATCATTGACGTAGATATAAAAATATGACAAGGTAGCACTACTCACTATACCACAACTACCAACAGCTGCCTTCAAAATACGTAATCAGAAACAAGGTGATTTACTACTGAAAATCATCACATTCACTTCACTGTTAATGTCGTTTTTAATAAACTGGTAAACAACGTTTAATCTCACAAAGATCGATGTATTCAAACAAGAGCGCGTCATTGAATTTCAAACTATGATTAACAAAAAGGAGATTGTACGGTGTACAAGCTATGTATGGCTAGACAGTGAAACCACAAACCAATCGAATACTGGTGATGCGGAGTTAAAAATTCTAAGCAAGCCTCACAATTTATATTATCACAATATCTGTCTTATCTAGCCTTCTACACGCTCTTGATATCACCATGTTTGTTGCTTATTATTAAATAGAAGTGTTTGTTTATGTCTAATATGCCTTTGCTCTATAGCAGTGCGGTTCAGTTTTCATGAGAGCTGATGTTGCTTACCTTATATCCTTCGATGTATCCAGCAAACCAATTGAAACGAGATGATGCTACGCCTAATGCTAATGCAAATGTCGAACTGGTATGTAAATCTTTAATAAGTTACCTGTATAGTTTCGGATTCTGAAGCTGGTCGACGCACCAATCAATATATCAGCTCGAATTAGGCAGCCGTTTGGTAAATTCTCAAACTCGAGAAATGGAATTCTAAATTTGGACAGCTGAGCCTTCACATAGACACCATAGTTAATAGCAACAAATACTTGAGACCGTACATTACCATGCATGATAAATGTAATATAAACCAAAAGTACTGTAGGAAAATAAATATACAAAGCCATTGGATCATAGATAGCGACAGTTCAATGTATGTCATGATAATCTAGAGCTAATAGATAAGGATTGATAAATAATATATAGAAAAAGATGTTGGAGTGACTTGGAATACTGGCATTCGACATACCGTCCACGACCACATGCCCAATGTTAAATGAGAAATTTTCAGTGATAATAGTCCGCCTAGGGTGATATTTCGTCGGATCGATATTGGGCAAGACATCATAAGGCCGTGTTCGTTTCCGAGGGCGCAGACTGTTAGATTGATCAATTGATCGTTTCTAATTTGTATCACATTAAAGAAAACGGTTTGATGGATTGGATTACAACTAGATGAGAAAGATAGCAAATCATCTTTCAAAATATAGGATGGTTGTCACATTAGAAGACTTCTATGTTCCATCCATCTCGAAAGTTTAGACACTTAACTTTGAGGTAGTACAAAATAAGCTAAGTTGTGACGTTGATCAATCCCTGTTGCGAAATGCGCTTACGTATGTGTTCAGCGTGATATCGTAGAGTTGGTAAAATGCGGGTTTGGTCCATACAGTGACTTGAGTTGACCACTTTTTACTAAGCTGGTGCAGTTTCTCTTACACAGGTTTCTCTGATATTAATTCACCGAATAACAAATAATAGATACCTCGAATAATAGTTTCGTCTTTTCTTATTAGTTATGGCTAGATCCCTACTGATATGATGAGTATGGTTCTGTTACAGGAAGAACACGGTCGAATAGAACGGCCGCCAAAGAGAGTTGTTGAAGAATTATACAGAAAAACTAGTGGTGATGAACATCAGTCAACATCTCCTATTCAACTTCCAAAAGGCCGACTACATAATCTGAACATAAGACCGGGGTACGTTTGTTCTTTCAATAAAGTGCATTTTTATATTCTTCTATAAAGGAAATTCTATAAAGCATTGAAACTATGTACCCAGGTTCGAGTCCATTTCAAGTCGAATTAAGCCTTCCACCACTCATTCGTTGATAAGTAGGGACAGACCCATGATTATCTAGCCAGCTAAGCACCACTGACTTAGTGAATGACTGATCGTCCCAAGCCAATGTATAACCTCCAAGATGTCATAAATAAAACTCTTTCGGGATGCACTTCCACACTAAGATGGATTACGCCAGTGCTAGTCCTTGATCTACCTTTATTTGACTAATGAAATGAAAGCACGTGTTCGTCCTTCCGCAAATAGCGGATGCCATCAAGACAAGATCACTTCTATGCCTCACATGAGAAAATTTTGCTGTTAAACTATTGAAAAGCACAAGGGAATTGATGAAGTAGTCGACATTATTTCATCACAGTTGGAAGAATTCTTCAGATAAGTAGACAGATTGGATAGTTAGATATTGGTGTTAATTAAACGGACGCTTTGAAGTTGAAGAACCACTGCGGTGACGTGAAACGATTTTATAAGAGAAGCTTCAGTACCATTTCTCGCTCTAGCTGCCTTAGAATCAATGCCCAGAAGTTGACGGCTGTCCTTTGGCCTCCCAATTTCGCCACCTATTTGGAGTCAGTAAGTTGACAACAAAGAAATCTAGGTAAAATAGACAGCAATGATTTGGTAAAAAGTGGTCTACTGTATAGAACGGGTTATCACTCAATCATCTCCACGATATTACGTTGAAGACGGGTTCGTGGCAACAGATACTGATCAAAGTTAAAGCGCTCATGAGTTGAAGCTCTTTTCTAATTATTAAGAACTGATATAAGGTGAATCTTATCCATGTTTATGTATAAGCTTGATCTATTCTTTATCCTTTCAGTTTTGCCTACTACTTAGTAGAATTGCGTTTTGTTGAAGGAATGAAAGTTGGACTTTATGTTAAACACTATAGAAATCAGGTTATCATTAGTAAAGTTTCTACAGGTATGAATAGAAGTAATATAGACAAACTTGTGATTAAATGTATTTTTAAATCGTCGCGATGATTTCTTACGATTCATACGTGATTTTCTTTTAGGTTCGATGGCATCAAAATCGTTACGAGTACTTGATCGAATCATAGAAGTAAATAATATGCCTGTAACAGATAAAGACGTTTGCAAAACATTAATTATTAATGCAATTCAAGTTCGTTGTGACGCATTCGAAATCTTCTACATTTTTAAACTTATAAAATTAAAATACTATTCAAATAGCTTGGATGCATACGACTACTTTTCATTGACTACATGTCAGCCAAGATGCTTCTACAGTCTAGTATTTATAGAATATGGGTTTTGTTACGTTGATCGTAGAACGACCAGTTGAGCGACCTGCTATTGAAATCATGGAGGTGAATTCTCTCACTCACTCATGCATGATTGTCGCCTTTGCTTTGAATGCTAACGCTACCGCTACTAGTATTCTCATAGTCCTTTTTTTATTTTTACGTGAATTGTTGAAAGCATAGATCTACTTTCTCTGCTACATCTTACATTCTTTCTCTGCATGTTCCATATTTAGAATGCGCTGTCTGAATCAGTGCAGCAGCCACCGTCCGTAGCAATGCCGTCTGACGTGAGATCAATTGTTCGACGTCATAACGAGAAGATCTCGGGCGGATTAAATAATATCGAACCAGTAAGTCATCCAGAATGCTTTCAGATACATGGATAATAAGTGATTCTCGCATAATGTGGTACTTATTGGACAGACTATGTTTCATAACTGCGTGGTATGTTCACTGTCTAATCGATTGTGATATTGTGTAAGAGATGGACTTATGCAAAGTTGTCGCCCGATATCGAACATTCTGTAGATTTAATTTCATAATGTGAAAAAAGTGGAGAAATTTAGGTTAAGATTCTGAAGCGGCCAGACAGCCTACCTAAGTATCGTCCACATATTCAAATCGAAGATCACAATCGTGATGAATACCTCATCGGAATGGATAACGAACACAAGAATCGCAAATTACACGTTAGTCATCACAATCGATTATAAGCTATTTTTGGATATTAGTTGAAAAGCTTGTACATATTCATACACGCCAATCAATAACTATGTGTAATCATATGAACACTGAAAGAATATGAATGTTATCGATGTTTTTTCTTACAGAAAGTATCGAAGAAGAATGCGAAACATTCAAAACGGAACAGCTTACGAGTTCGGAAAAAATAGCTTGCTAAAAACGTTACGCGTTGATTGAAACAATGAGTAGAATACCATTAGAACCCTGCATTTTTAAAAATATGTTAATGATTTCTCACAAGACTAAAAACAAAATACCTTTGTTGTCTAATGTTTTCATTACTTTGTGTACGGAATATTAGGAATCACGTATCATTTGTATTTACACTTGTCGCATGAGTTCCTCACTATGATTTCTTAGTGTGGGAAAAACGGCAAAGTTTCGACCTCATGGTCACAATTTTCACGAAAGTATTTTGACCACTAGCTATTGCTTATTGCTTTTATTTGATACAAGTCATTAAAAATTCTATGTTCTATTGTATCTAACGATTACAAACTTTGTGATTCAATGTAGTTTGCAGAATTTCAGAACTGATTTTCACGAACAACAGTCACGATTTTGATCGAATACTTTATGATAGACTAACATACTTTTGTTCAATAATAATTATATTTATCAATCAGACGAAAACAAATCTCTGGTTGAAGTCATTCTGAACAAGTTCAGCTCTAACTAACTTCATGCAGAAGAATGAGACCAGAATTATTGCATTAAATTGAAGTAGAAGAATTAAATGAAATATCCCAAGAATCGCTAATGGGATAGAATCTATAGATATTTGTTAGACAACTACAACAAATTAAGGAATCAAATCTGACTAGTTAAATGGACTAAACAAATGACTGGTGAAGAAGATAAGCTCGAAACTAAGAAATCTTCATGGTTAAACCTTGAATGGTCGCCCGTTTTCATTCTCTATTACACAACAAAAAAAATTTGACCTACTATTTATCAATATTATATGATTATAGAATGACTGAATGTATAATTGACCTGTAATGTGATCAAGAAGAGAACGTGAAGTGTAAGAGATTGAGATTATACAATAAAGCTATTGAGAAAAAGCCCGTTTAGTTACTCTATTGAACCGTTCCTTCGCTGCATAAAATGAATATGTCACATATCATGTCCAAATCGAATCAGATCTGTCTTAAGTGCTCTGCATATCTCTACTATCTAAAATGCATCGATATTGCAGTTTTCACCAATTCGAATATAGTTCTGACTTTGTCATTGGATCGAATAGCACAACAAAACCACACATTCCTAGTCCATACATTATCCACAGTAAAACGCGTTGCCATCTGTCTGAGAAATTTGCTGAAATTTCATTAGATTACCAAATTGTAATCGTTTAATATCGAGTTAAATATCTAAAAATACTTAGCATATTACTACATTTCAAAAAATCTTTAAGTATTCGAATGAGCAGTTACATCAATAAGCGAGACTTTAAATCATCGATAGAAGTATCACGAGAGTACGTCAAGGTTAAAGAAATGATCTCACCAATTTCATTAAAGAGTGGTAATCCCATTGAGTTGCACAATACGTGCGATACGATTGGTGCCATTGCATGACGAGTTGACAAAAACAAATAGGTAGCGAATGCACCAAATATGTAGGTGTACGCGAATTGGAACGCTGAAATACGCTGTACAATCACATTTCTATAAATTAAAAATAAAGATCAAGTGTCTCATGATTTCCTTCTAAAACAATTCAGGTTTCCCATATATACGATACCTTAGAGGTATTATTGGCACTTATTTGGTATAGCACATTGAAAGTGGAGTGTGTAAATGTGGAATTAACTCCAAAAGAATTAAAGTGACCTCATGCACAACCCACGTGTTCGTGGATAACGCCAATCGTCTTTATTCGCAGATAAATAGGAATTTAGAAGATGAAATGGACCTTGCGTACGCCTCTATGATCGAACTAATGCAAAGATGATATGTAGAATGAAATAATGCAAACCTCGCTTGATGATTGATTGTGAGAGCACGTATCCTTGTCGCCTGTCATCAATAACATGATGAAAATGACTCAAGGCAAACAGCAATGGGCTGACAATAATCGTTGTAGCTGGCGAAAAACAATTAGAAAATAGTGCAGCACTGCAACAACGAAATGCTATCTCTTCTGTTACAGGACCCTATAAAAATTAGTTATTGAAAATGTGATCATGGCCATCTATAGTGGACATGAAAAAATCATAGAACAACAAACTTTATGTACAAAATTCCACGTTTTGATCTAACAGTTTTTCTTACTACCACGAATACTTTGTTATAGTCAATAAAAGGTTTAATATGATAACTGCCAAGTATCACTTATCACTCATATTCGACGTCAACATAAATTTCCTCGGTACAAATGTGAAATGTTTTGAGCTTTATAATGGATATGTATACTAGCACCGTTTTTTAGCACACAATCCCCTGCGTTCTTTCTGGATGAAAAAAAAGCAAAAAACAATAGTTATTTCATCGATTGTTCACTGCATTTTCCAAAATTGTATTGAAAGTTCGAGTTTACAAAAAAAAATGTATAAGTGAAATTTGAAAGCGAATACAATGTGTACATACGACAATAGCGTCTCTTATCCACATGGGTTGTTTAAATGACGCTCTCCATTCCGATATCGCTGAAATGCATCCGTTCAAAGTAAAACTAACTATAAAAAAGAGTGTGAACATAAAAAATGATCTCTGGAATCAAAGTTCGTCTTCTGAAACGCATAAATTTCGTCTCGTTCCTTGTAATTTATTCTTTAATACTTTTCATTTCAGATGTTGTTGTCGGATGTCTTGGTTTTCATTGAAATTATTTTTTTCCCAACATGTACCACAACATTGTTTTCTTGAGATATGTTAAAAACAACACAACACTGAGAAATTTTTGAAACAATTGAAAAACAAGGCTGTATTTTCATTGACGCACGAAACTGCAATACAGTACTGCACTTGATCTCTCAGTATAATACTCCTCTACAAGATACGAAAGAAATTTGTCAAAAGCAAAGCATTATAAGGTCGGTCGAGGATCTTACGATCAAAGACAAAGAAGGATAAACAAAAAAGGTTGCAGAATGAAGTCAAAGAAAGTACAAATTACTTCCTAGCAACAATCTGTATCGGTGAAGGTAGTTGTGACCGATATGGGAAATCGATATTCATATTGATTGAATTACGAAATGGAAACTGCGAATGCCAACATGTGCAAAACATATTATTACTATTAAAGAAAATTGATCAAGAAATGTCTAGATAATAAGTAAAAAAATGATCTCGTTGAATTCCGCAGTATCAATAATCGTATTATGCCACTCAACTAAACGAAACCGATAGAAATCGTAAGCAGCGTACAAAACTTAAACATATTGTTGTGAAACACATTTAAACACAAAACTTAAACAGGCTAATGATTTTCGAGAACACAACCGAAGCTAAGACCTGCTGCAAGAACAAATTAAACTTCTACATAGCTTTCATTGCCTTTCAAATGAGAAATAAAGGATTTCCAGAAAGTAAACGGTGTATGATTATAAGAAGGCAACGGTGTATGATCATCAGAAGGCACTAACGAGCAATCTTTGACAACACCTTACAACGTAATACCACACATCTTCTTTTGATCTGACTTTTTTTAGTTCTTGCCTTCATACTAGTGAAATATACCATTCTCACAACGAAAATTAGTCGTTAAACAGAAGTGTCCCAATTATCTTGGTCATACTAAAGACTATATTTAATGGACACATGGAATTCCGAACAAATAAACCTGTCCATAAGAGCTAATGTTTTTTGTTCTCAAATCAAGAACCTAGACAGACATGAATAAGCAGCATTAATATGGACCATTGGATCTAATAGTAGACATAAACCAACTAAGTTACATAGCGCATATATACTACAAGATATCTATTTTCTTGAAATTGAAACCTATCATCATTGCTGAGTTATTTTGCACATTTCCAAAGGCCCACTGATATGATAGTTCAAAAGAGATTGATTATTAATTATGGTCTTTTGCTTCTGCACTCGCAAGAATATATACAACTTACAAAACGTTCGTCGTAATTGCCCATGAAAGTATATCATGAGCCATTGTCCTGTGTATAAAACACTAATAAGAATAGAAGGTAGAATTATTGCAGCCAAAGTGCCATTAATTCGAAATCCCATAGAACGCAAAGGTGAGGGAATCCGTTGCTGAAATCGGATTTCCGATAAGAAACAATCATTCGATCTTCATAGAACACCTTTATAATAAGTGACCATAATTCATAAAATATAAAGAGAGAAAGATAAATAGGATTTATCTTAATATAACAAACCTGTAACAACACAACATATGTAATTGCAACAAAAATTATATTGTTGAGTAGTGCAGCTACAGACCGTCTAAGTATTGACTGTGGGTCGTTACGATTCTTACCATTATGATCAGCAATGTGTAATAGTCCAACATAAGAAAACGGAAACAGCACCGATAATGAGATTGACATGCCACATCCTATCATCTGCAGGGAGATTTTACAAAAAAAAAGCATAAATATGTAAGTAATGCGAACAAATTGAGCGAAAATTATGTGTTGCCAGAAATCTTAATGCGATTATATACTTTGCAAATTACTAGCTATCTCATATACTAGTGAATCAACTGTCAATTAGTGCATAATAAGTCATTGCAGCAAAACGATCATTCGTAGAAGTAACACACTGAGGTCGACGTCTAGCTTAGATTAGCTAATCATAGATTAACGAAATCCATTGGGTTCGGTATAGAAACCATAACCAGGACCATCCAAAATTTTGAGCTCCGAGTGGTAGGAACAGACGGTTGCACAGAACGACAAGTGACAGCTACTTATTTTCGGCTGTGTCTCTTCAAGAAACCACTGATCATCGCTACGACACTTGGTACTCGAGCAAACGGAATGCAAAAGCAATAAACTCTTATTGTCTCGAGCATTCATCTATCGGTCATACAGCGAAAGCTGAGCTATGTAAGAATGTGGGTTTTTTATAAATTTCCGTAACTATTTACATCATGGACCCCATTTGCTAAATCGAATAGCAGTCCTTATATCAACGTTGTGCAATATTACGTGTGAATGGTCACCAATGCGATCTATACACAACGTAAATTCAATCTTATAGTGTTCGGTGGATAGCCAATTTTGTAGTAGAATCAAGTGTAAAAGTAAAGAGACACTTTTTAAAGATGGTTGATTATGGTTGAAATTTATTTTCGGGACTTATTGCATCCAATCACCTCTACGATTAATAATGAAATCAAAATGTAGCCTATTCTAAAGGTGTGTCTACGGGTAGTAACGTCAGATTTTCTATCTTCTAACCTTAATACTTGTAATTCACAATGTAAGACGTTAAACGGAATGCTCCAATTCTAACATACGTTTGTTACAAAATCAATTCTGTCGACCACTACGACCGTGGTGATCAGATCTCGACAACAAATACCCTTTGAGTACATAGCGCTCTTTGATCCACCACAACCACAATAATATTTTATGCATACCTCAGTAACTGACTGTCATGTGCATAAACAAACAACTGTAAACATAACTGTGAAATTACGAAATATGTCTGCAAAAGCAAAACGTTGGATAAATTTCTTTTCACGGACAAAATGAACTATTCCATCCCAGCTACATCAATCAGGAGCAGTAAATCAAACGTATTCTACCAACATAACGCTGCTACCTATATAACTTACGAAAGACGTTGAGTGCTGTTCAACACAAATGATTCTTCATTCATCACTATTTCAATTGAAGTCAATCATGACGAATAACATAAAGCAAAAATAACTATCGCTTTAAACAACCAAGCCAAAAAATATTCTATATCAAATGTTTTACAAAGATTTCCAGAAGCAAGCACAGTACTTCCAATTTTGTACCGTAAATTAGCGCGAAAATAAAGATGCACCAATATACATGAATTTTCCGATGTTTCCCTGATACAACCAACCTATTTGACCTAAACTGAGTCGATCAGGATATAACCAAATGAAACTTAGCTTTATTTTAGAGAATCACACTAAAAATATCACGCCCATAACGATATCTTCTGTAAGTTGATATTTTGAGTAAAATACAAAATCATTTTATTAAGCCAAATACTAGCAAGAGGCATAAATAGGGAAGAAAGGCTGAAAAAATATGATACACGATAGGCGTTAAGGCACAGTAATTAATGAAATATTCGGATTATATAATACTAAAATGACAAACATAAAAAGCCATATGAACAATAGAAAGCCGTTCAAAAGAATGTGAATAAAAAAACGACAGCCGATAAAGTAGAGATAGCATTACGTTGATTTGAGGGAGAAAACACATTACTAAACAAATTCCACTAAAAAAATTATGTGAATACGATTAGCTCTTTTACTACGCACTAAAGAAGTTGTGACAGCAAAACCACATGTGTACTTCACTCCTGTACTCCCTCCTTACAATAGACTTAACGAACGAGATCAAACAATGTACTGGTGCAAAAACACCTAATGGTTTTGTGAGCAAACATGTGAATTTTGCCTAGAATCAAAATGTTAGAGGGCAGTGAATGCAATAGCAACCCCGAAGAAGACTAGATAAATCTCAAATAAAAACGTATCAGTACACGGTTCTTCATACACGTTAGTTAGGATTTAAAACATATCTCAAAGATCACGACGAATGCCGGAGAGAACAAAAAGAAAACTAAAACTTGAACTGATTATGCTAGTGGATAAGCAATCAACAACCTCATAACCACATTAAAAAACATATCAATACCTATTGATATGAGAAAATTTTAAAAAAGTGCAAAAACGTGAGCATATGGCAAATGAAGATTATTGATATGATAGTAAATTTTTGAACTATGAAAAAATTGTGACCAACATAACTGTTAAAATGACTATACAGAATTACATAAAGCATTTCAAGAGAGAACAGTTTACAAGACGTAACGACAAGAAAAGCAAAAAAAAATTAGTTGAAACATATCTTTCATGAAACGATAGAGTTAAGTATGTTGAAAGCATAGAATTTGAGCAGTAAAAAACACAATTTACCGTTAGCGTGGATCGTAATTCATTATCGAACAAACATAAAAACGACTTCTTCTATTTTACGACACATGACCAGAAGAGAATAATATGAACTCTAATACTCATCCCAAAGCATCGTGACGTTGTGTAAACGGAGTTGAAATCGCGTTTGGTGTAGTCATCGCCCATAATTCACGGCTGAATGAAAATGTATTCGAGACACAAAACTCTAATGCATGAAAGCAATGTTGATTCGAAGTAGGAATTACTCAGGTCTAACTTACCTTAAATCAAGTGGTATATGGTCCGCATATGTCTTGTGCAAGTTATGGCGAAGAACAACACCTGCTGCAAGGTGTTTCAATGATGGAGCTGGAAAAAAAAGCTACTAATCATCTATAAATGTGAGTTCACTTCAGTGAAACACACTTTGACAATGCAAAAAACACTGAATGCAAAGAACTTTTTAAAGCAACGCCAACTTACCATAATCAAGTACATATAAATCAGCCAGATCAGCCAAACCAGATGGTGTACCCGAAGGATTCTTCACCGGCCTAGAAACATTAATGATAATGCTATAGATCATTTAATGACTCATGTTCATTTAAGGAGTACATGACAAATTTCGTAGGAAATAATAATACACTTTGACATTACTTTGATACTTTGTGCGTTACCAATTATACTACTGTGGGGTCCTAGCTCTGTGGCCACTATGCATTACTTATTTTCAGTGAATATGTCATCAGCAGTTGCCCGCTAAGGGATTTCAACTGGAGCCGATATAGGCATTCTATGCAATGAAGTGAAATGAAGAAACGGAAATATATGCCTTATATAAGATACAGAATAATAAGTAAATAATAAGTAGAATAATAATAAGCGGTGAATAACCACAGCAAAGCAATAATATGGTAAAAGGAGTTTCCGGTGAATTTAATGTATGAAGTTAACCTTGAAAGATCTCGAGTAGCGTTTAATAAACCTGAAATTTTAAATATTGACTCACATCGTTCCACCAAATAAAAATACTCGGCTATCAACGACCACGGTGCACTGACGACGACGAGCTGAAGGCATTCGTCCAGATGTCTGTAATAAATTCCACTAGCAAATAAATACTAGGTGGCATGCATAATGTAATAAATCAAGACTTTTTCACAAAAAAAATTAGGGAATTACAACATTAAGAAGGGCTTACTTTACCTTTATCTTTTCCCAGTGGTTAGTTGACGGATCGAACGAAAACAAATCATCATAGTGCATGTTTTGCGTTCCCAGATATCCACCAAAAATATACATCTTTCCTCCATACGTCCCTGAAACAATGGTTCAATATCTGCATTGTTATATTAGGAATCATAATGAGGTGAACAAAAACGAGTAGTTTCAATAAATTATAATGAAAAATAAAACAGAAAAAACAATATTGAGCAACAAACAAGTTGCTTACAGGCAGAATGGCTCCTTCGTCCAGTTGGACTAACCCCGCTACAAATCGGTTCTGACCATTCGCCTGTCCGTAGGTCCAACGCTTTTAATCGTTCGTCATACATATCACGTGTTGAGTGAAACTGGATAAATGAAAAATTTATTTTATTGGACAAATATCCGCGATATTTTCAAACAAGCGAATTAACTATAGATGTTACATGAAAAAAAAAGTTACAAGAGTCAAGTTTTTTAGAGACAATCCAATAGTCTTATGAATACCTAATAAAATTGCGTAAAATTCAATACTCAATTCAACACACAGGAATTTATCACCAAACTTACTTGTCCAGTGTGATCGCTTCGTCCACCGAAAATATACATCTTACTATTTATCGCCACAGCTGTATGGAAATCTCGCCACAACGGTGGTTGACCCTGAATGAGAAAATTTTAACACTTATTACTTAAAAACTATAGCCAGATTTTTCTATTACTATCTACAAAAGTGTCAAAATTTCACGATGTTAAAATTCTTATTTTTGCTAGAATTATAATATTACATTAAATATAATTATTGCTATTTTTGCTATTCTTATTTCCTATGCTATTCTGCTAAGCAAGATATTTTTCCAAGAAGAAATTCATCAGGATTTCATTTTTATTATAAGTAAATTTTTTACATCATTGGTGCCACTGAAAATCTAGCCAAATAGTAGATTCCACGTGGTGCGATTTAAACAGAAATTTGAAAGTGCAAGGTCAAGGCTGTACGGCGAATGCGACAACATATTCCATTTTAGCAACGATATTTTTCAGCGAGTGAACTAAGTTCTGCGAAGTTTGGCACTGTAATGTTGCAAGTAAACACCCTAAGTGTTTGCCAATTCCAATCACTTTTTCTAAAATGTGCTAGAGTTTGGTAAGTTGTTAAAACGTGGATGTTTGAATTGACCATAAGTTCCGATCAAATTGTTAGTAACAGTTCAAAGCTTAGAACTCCTTTATTATCCCACCAGACAGTAATCAACATCGTTTTTTGGTGAGATATGATGACAAAAACATGACTAAAAGAGAGACATGAGACATGACTAAAAGTGTCAGCTCTTGATGTTATATATGCTGGCTCAGCGACATTTTTTACTAATATTGTCATGAAGTGCCCACTTTTTGGAACCAGTAATCAGTCGTATAAGAGAAGTATAAATTTTGTTGCATTTCAAGAACGAACCAAAGATGCTGATGCATTGCAATGACACGTTAAAATTCATCATAAATGCCTCTTTAAGCCCATTGTATAACGCACGTCTCAGAGAACAAAAGGTAATTAAACTGAAGAGCGACAAGTCTTTATCGCAGCTTTCTTTACCAATAATCAGTAAAAAACTTTTCCTAACTAAACAAAAACTACAATAAACAACAATTTATTATCACTCACCGTTGTATTCAGCTCACTCCATCGATTTGTCTGAAAATCGAATACATAAGTTTCCTGGCTAAATCGTTGTAAGTCTTCTTCAAAACCACCGAACAAGTACATACGATCGCCAACGACAACAGCAGAATGGCCATCTCTAGCGGGTGGCACTCGACCTTCCACAGGCACAACACGCCACCGAAGCAACACTAGAATTCTTTAGGTTTTTCTGACTGTCGCTGTTGTGATTTTAATTCACTTAAAACCATAATCTACGTATGCACCGCAGAACAGCAAAAAAATATAGATAGCGACTATACCAGTAAGATAAGTGTTCTATTCAACAAATAAATAATAACAAATTCATGATGCTTACTAGGGTCGAACTCATGAAGAGTTGAGCTAGCACCATAGTCATCGTTTCGACCACCCCACAAATAAGCTCTACCACGATAAGCACACACAGTATGTCCATAACGTTGGTAAGGCAGCGATCTTGACGACTCCATATTATCGCCTTCCATCTTTAAAAAACCATATCTTATCGATGACAATTACACTTTATATGAAATCCAAAAAAAAACTATTTACATCTAAACTAACGTTCACAAACATTTTTCCCTAATGCAACTGTAGTTTTGTAACTATGATTATCTTTTCAGAAATTACTCCCTACTTAAAAATATACTCAAATAATACCTAAGGAATAAAAAGAACTTCTTTTATACTAAATCGTCTGTTTGCGTCAAAAAAGTGAACTCACTCACCCTATCATCGTCTTGTACATCAGAGTGCGCTTTGATGAAAATCCATCGATACGTATCTGAAGTAAAACTACACTGAACGCGATCCGTATTAACACTTTATTGTATAGAACTGGATAAAGAGAAAATTAATCATTCAACATATTTTACTGTCAGAAATATAACACTTAATAGTTTGGCGCTCTGACATAATTGTAAATTGCTTCTAAGTCAAGGAGGAATTTATATTTAGAAGTACCATCCAATGTAATTGTATTTGTCTATTCTAATAAATGAGTAGATAAGAGCACACATAAAGCTCTAAGAAAACCATGGACCAATATCAATAAAATCGTATGGGAAACATTGAATAAAACAAGAGAATGAAAAACTGGACACAACTCACTGGTATCTAACATGTGAATATCAATAGGCTGGTCCGCATCGACCGTCTCACCACTACAATAACCGCCAAATGAGAAAACCTAAACTGAGGAAAAATAAATGATAACAACTAATCAGCAATTATATTGAAAAGTTTTCAAAAATTTGTAAGCTATGCGAACAAAATCATAATCGATGCTGTAGGCACTTAGTATAAAATCACTCATTTATTTTTGATTCGTCAAAATATTTCATACTAGCTCTTCTTATAAATCGAATAGGATGGAAATCACCGAAAAGATAAGAAGGCATTGAATCAAATAATTCTTATGTGCTTAAAATCAATCATAAATTGATTCTTATATGAAGATTTTGTAAAATGACTCAATTTGAAAGAACGTCGAAAAATTTGTTTTGTGCTTTATAGAAAAGTTCATACTATTACTACGCTAGAATAGAATAGAATAGTTGGTAAAAGCCGAAAACATTGGAGCTATCAATCATAGAACGAACAGCAATGGTATATACCAACATCGATATCTACAATACGAATCTATAAGTGGATTACCAAAGTTTGAAGTACATGCTACATCATGTATTGCAACATCCTACAAACAGTACTGAATCACTAATCGACTCAACAATACTTCATACACTTTAGAAAAGCAAAAAAATTTCTTTCAACTCTATGTCCTCATTCTTTAAGCGACGTTATGTTTCTTGTATCTTGATAATAGCAAATAAAGAAACAAAATTGAATACGAAGAAAAACATACATAAAAAAACCTAAGGATGAATGCCAAGCGACTTAGCTGCAGAAAGTTCTTATCTTTTAACAAAAATTGAAAAGAAATGTTCTTTAGTTTCACTGTTGTATTTGAAAGTGAATATAAGGTAGTATGTGGCGTGTTTGTAGACCATCGATAAGAGGATCCGTGTTGATTTGAAATACACAAAACAAATACAAATTCACTAATTCGACCGAAATGGCTCAAATTCACATTTCGTACATTATTAAATTACCATATTTCTTTATTTTCAATATGGTTGACACCTCTTTTGACTCATCACCATAATTGACTAAGCAAATTAACAGTTAAATTTTCATTTACGTTCATTTTTCTTGTATGCACATAGTAGATCACACAAATACCAGACAATACATTCATTTTGCGTCCACAGCTAAAAAGTTACAATATGTGTAATTAAAAAGAAATTATCTAATTATTTACAACTGATTACAAACGGCAAACACGCAGCTATGTATACTTAAAGAGGCACATTATGGTAGTTTCACAACATGACACAACGCTCAGCATCGTCTGCAACTACCTCTACCTTTACTTTGCATGTAAGCTAACTCTACCAAAAAAATATGAATGACAATAGAAAAAAATGGTAGTTTGAGGAAAAAAAAACAGAGATCTCACCCTGTCTCCAATCGCTACAGCAGCGTGGTTGACGCGGCGAGGTCCGCCCTCAAGCGCGACAGTCCACTGCATTACTCCGTGTGAATATACAAAGGATCTGAAAACATTACATAAACGATATTATTAATTAATAGGATGCGCATACGAATGAACATGCAAATGAAAATTCGAAACGACGATTACTGTGAATATTTCACGACATGGAAATTAAAACGATAAAAAGCAGTAGAAATAAACCAGAAGAAGCTACACAGCAAATTCTTTGATGAAAAGCGAATGAAAAGAAAGAAAAATTTCAATACATAGTTAAACATTAGTTAATTTGATTACATTAGGAGATAAACTAGACGACATCAGAATAATAAATCAAATCTAGGATACTGGTTGAGGTCAACAGAGAAGTTTCCTGTTCCTCAACAGCAAGAGTTCACTTCACTTATATGCAGATAAAGCCGTAATTGAGATGCAAATTTCATTGGTAATACTTTTCAGGACAAATATCAACCACATGACATCATGAATTCAAAAACCAATGAATGTTTCGTAACGTTCTTAAATTCTACTAGTTGAACATCATCAACATCGCACTCTGAAAAGTCTCGTTGAAAAGAGAGGTTATAAAAGCCATTATGGTCCTCAACATTTTCACATAACGAGTTAAATGTTATAAAACTGCGCCACCAGTATAAGCCGATAATTACCCAGAATTTCATTGTGTACATCAATATTGATGACGTTGTGTTTTCAAGGTATATGAACTTTCCTATTTTTCACTACACTATTGGATCAGAAAACAATGAATAAATTTATTAAAAAAACATGTATGCAAAGAGAAAAATACTAAAAATATGGATACTATCGTACGTAATAATTATATAGTTATGCATAAAAATATTGTTAATGTAAAATCAAGTCGTATTCAAAAACCTCACTACTGAGTTTCGTCATATTTATCTGCTCTGCCCCACTTAACATTTTCCGAAAAACAACAATACTCAATATATCAAATCAAATGATCCGCTCCGTCTTTTAGAGTTCAAGTAAAAAAATAGATAAATAAAAGCAGAATAAAGTGACCTTGTTATGTGAACATTTATATGACAACGGATTTTTGAACTCAGCACAACGTGCCGCACTTCATCTGAGTATGACTTGGAAATTTTAATAACACGATAAGTAGAACACGGTAAAAACCTTCAGGTTAACCTGCTTTTGATAATTAAAAAAACATGACTATACAAAATCAATATTGAGTTCGTAAAAGCAAATGTGAAAATACCAAACGTATTATGTCCTGCAGCGGTTCGAGTGTTTTCAATCAATTCCATTGTAAAAAGCCTGAAAACGATTTAAAAAATCTTGAACATCACATATTTAGCTTCACATCTAAACAGCGTAAATAATTTGATGCCCTAGCTAAAATTAAAGAACCAATCATGTCTTCCTCAAATCAATAAGTTGTAGAAGAAAGAGTCAAATCATATTCATTACATAAGCTAAGACACAATTTTATAATGATAATAGCAGAAATGTTGAGGAGTTGAGGGAAAAAGGATATGAAATTTGCATTATATCAAATCAACTGCTTACCACATTCCATTTCTTCATAGAAGATGAAAAAATCCAGAAGAATGAAAGCAATTCAAATATCAAAGTTAATAAACATAGTGCTATCCGAACAGTTAAGTATATGCACATCATTGACTCACATTACTTTCCTTAGCTTGAATGGCATTAGTGGGAGAGCACTGCCTAAGCTAAGCAACATAAGTACTGATATGGAATATTATCTTACATGTAAGCTGAGAGAGTTTGAGAATAAAATTAGGAAACTAGAGTGTATAGTGTGTAGAGATAAACAATAGCTCTAACAAAAGCGAAACAGATATCGGAGCTTAAAACATAACGTTTTTATAAGAAACGCAATAAAACAAAACTAATATTTTACAATGTTATAACTAGCTATTAGCATAACTAAGTGATAAAATCGAATGCAGAAAACAAAAAAGCTACATAATATCCTTTACATTGTGTATTTATTAAATAAAGTAGAAATGAAGATAAGTGGTGGTGAAATCGAGTTAGTTGGAAAAAAAATCTGCAATCATTCAAATTCTACTTTTTAGTACAATCAATCGAAGCATTGTAAATGTACTCGTATTAAAAAATATCACAATTGACTAACCCTCGCATATATATGAGGTCGTACGCGAAGTCAAATGGCATTCATGAAGCCGAATTCTTACATCGTGAACCGGCGCGTTAACGAGATCGTAATCTCGCTCGCAACGATGAAGGCTAAGTGAAAGCTCGTCAGTGCCAACCGCCGACCAAGGTCAGTGTCCTTATATGCCAAAAGCCGCTTCTCGTAGCCTCGACTTTTCATTTCATTTTTCGCATCTACGCGAGATTCTCATCATAACACAGTTAAAGAATCGGATTTTCTTATCTTATAAGTTATCAATACTTGAATAAGATTTGGATATAACTCCATAACTCAAATAAGCAAAAATCTATAGAAGCAAAGTCTATCATATTCACGTTGAATATGAGTTCATATGAGTTTAAAGACGAAAAGGGCAATCTATCATAATTCTCAGTACAATAGCCAATACTAATAGCCGTTCAAGTTTCTTTAACAATAGTTCAAATTACTCCAATTATCCAACATTTGACGATTTACTCACTATACATACAACGTAGAACACTTAAGCACATTCTTAAGACTCAAAATACTGTTGAGAAATATAAGTGTAGCTGAATTCATCCAGTGCGGTACCCTTCTACATGAAATGGAGTCCATAAAATTGGAGTGATAATAAGTACTGCAACCAAAGAATTATCATTTCTACAAAATTATGCGCCTAATAACATTTGAAAATGCAAACTATTCGGCAAACAAATGAACAAGTCCATCACAGAGGCGCTATGAGTTATTGGTTTATGATACGCCTCATGATGCATATACATAGAGGATTTTTTCATCTCAAAAACCTCTTTTCACATACGAGCAATGAAAATGCACGCACGCATGTTCATTTCTAGCCGAATGGTAGTAAACAAAACGAAGGACACCGTAGTAATATCTAATCTAAAACGACAATTCTACACAAGAATTAACAAACATGTCAGCCATGTGTACCCATGGCTAGTTCCTTTAATATCTCTTTAAAATACCAAAAGTTAAAGAAACCGCAGAAAAGAAAAACTTATTATAATATTTTGTATTTTGAATAATTATCATCTCGATAAGACATGCGGAGATGATGAGTGATTGGAGTTCAGTTACGTTTACATTTCTTTATGCGCCAATAACCTCAGTTCAATTGAAAATAACATTTATCATTTACGACATTCTGTGGGAAGAGTTTTCTAACATTTAACCCTAAAGAACACTTATAAGCTAAGCGTGTAGTTGTAATGTAGATTAGCACTTTAGCATCAACACGAACGAATTCATTACATAACATACGAATGGCAATGGTAGAGTACTTGTCTCTAATAACTTTCCATCTGCGTAAAAACTAGGCTAAGGATAACACGTGAAAACGCTAAGAAGAATAAGTAAGTAGTGCACACAATTGTTGTTTTAGTTGTATTCTTAATGGATCTTCGTCAATGGATACTCTTCAAGCCTAGGATTTCTCAAGTCTCACCAAGGCCACTAAGTTGGATCGACAAGGTCAACGTTTAATATGATGGTAATATGATTGGGTAGAACCAAATCTATTACACATTTTACAATAAACAACTATTTACTAATCATACCTGCATATAAGATCTGTGAAAAGTCAAAAAAAAAAACTAAAATGAAAACTGAAAAAATTAATTCTTCGAGAACAAAATCCTGATTCCATAACTGGAAATCTTATGTTCCAATCATTGAGGAAATTATCGGTCCTAAAAAGCAACAATTGAGACGTACATTTGCATACGGAAAACGACTTAGGTGTTTAGCATCTGTACGACTATTCGATATTACGTCGTTTATGATTCTTAACGAAGTCCAAAAGGAAATGTAAGAAACCGTACAATAAGTCGAAAAGCCATAATACGAGCACGACATGAGAGGCAAAGAAGTTTACGAAGAATCGATGGAGATTAGTGACATTTTAGTTGAGTAGCAACGATGGACAAAAATGGAAGTGATAGACGAACTCAGAGGAATACAACTACGGAATACAGAAAGCAACCAAAAGATTATTAGAAAAAATCGCCTTGGTCAAATTATACGACTTTACATCATATAAGCATAAAAAATATTCCTAAAAATAATGAATGTTGACAAGTAGACACTTAGTACTTAAGATGTACTAGACCGCGAGATTTTTAATTGCCATTATTGATCGAAACCTAAATGAGCACTAGCACCCCGATATACAAACATCAATGGAGCGGAATTTATTAATGTTATTCGCCATGGGTCAAATTTCATCATGTCGAGCACGTTAACGATTCCGTCAAAACATGAACAACGTCAAAACGAAGGATGTGATTAATACTAATGTGAAAAGTAAATGAGGTTGCTTTAGTAGAAAGTAAAAGTAATAAATGACCAACAACCAATCCAATAAGTATTCGACTCTCAATACAGAAGATATCAAGTGGATTTCTTTCATAACTACACTATAAGAGAATGAATAAAAAAAATAACACTGTAGAAAATACACCGTAGGAAAAGCTCGAGTTGTAAAGACGTTTTGTAAGAAATCAACAAATCAATATGAACAGAGCTAATGCATGGTAATGGTATACTGTAGCAGAAAATTTACATTGGAATTAGAGAAACATGAGTCAGCACTTTTGAGTCAAATTCTTCTCCGTGACATTTACGATAATTTTTTTCTTCGATATTTTTAAAGATTATGAAAAACACCTGAAAAAAAGTGAAAATGGTAGTGCACGAAATTGAAAAGGTAGTGTACACCAATAAAAGACTGTAATATGTATGACCAGTTATGGAAGGATTGATAAACACTGAGCAGTTTGATCTACTGAAAACTTTGATGGCAAGGGAAACTGATATGGGGTGAGGTAGTCAACAGAGCTTTAGCGCTTCAACGATATTTAGTTTGATGGCTTGCGTTGATGAGTTGTGTTTGAGATGTTTAGCTTTTGATGGAAAAAATGATTGCATTAGTCAAGAAATGACAAACATGAATATCTTTGATTCTGAATCAATATTCTTTTGTTGACGTTTTCTTAAACGCTTACTAAATGATTATACGATGTAATGCGAAAGCTATATAACACTTACATTCCTTCATATTTTAAACTGCCATCTTCTTCCCTTAGGATCTACTGAGGTGACACCTTATCAAAATTTTGTGGTGCAGGAATTTCTCTGAACATCAATATTTTACGCCATATTTCATCGAAGCTATTTTCCAAAAAAAAGTTGCGGAAAATTGACGAAAAACCCTGAGGCAAATAGAGTATTATACAAGGAGTTCCGCATTAACAGATGAAAATAATTAGTGGTATAATTCAAATCCTCCTTAACAAAACCATCAAATCGTTCACTTCTACTGGTAGTCTTTATCACTATTAACAAAATGAAATGATTACTACTGATTTTAAAGGGATTGATTTGTACTGCTAGCAAAACTACAAAAGGTGACTCAGCCATAAAAAGCGAGTTTATCAAAAAACTCAATAAAACAGCGAGCGCATCATAAATATAATGAAATCATCAATTTCATCTGGTGTAATTTAATTTGTTTATGCTTTTCTATTTTATTTACAACGTTTCGATAGATTTCTTAACTATATGATGTTCCAAAAGCCATCATACTTTTAAGTTATAGTAGAAATTTCGCAGTACTTCATTACTGCCAATGAATCTTATTCATTGCATAAATACAACTACAACTAGAAGAAGAATATATGAGAGATCATAAACAGACATAATCTACAGTACTAACCCACCTCTATGTGTAAAAACAAGAAGCATATTTACTACAGGTCTCATGATTTCAATTATCCGGACCAATTAGACCAAGGCGTGAATTGGTTTCAAATAAGCATAGTGTTTTCTTGAAAACGTAAACACACTAAAAGAGAGAAAAGCATAGTTCCAAGTGTAGATATTCAAGGGGAATGGAACGTTCCAGAGAATTTAAACGAAACAAACATTAAGGAAAACATTAAGATGTTCAGTGACTACAACATGTGCAGATTGACTTGGAACTGAGTATTCGATTGATAGACGCTGATGTCAATGTTTTCAATATGTGTCATCGGGTGAACGAGCACCTACCTACCTTTAGCAACAGTGTAATCTCATCCCATTACCCTTTGACATGTGAATGACAAATGAGTGAGAATAATATGTAAACAGGATAAAAATTACAAAAATCGCTCGTTAACATTTTGTGGCTTGGATAATTTGCTCCATTTTATTAGACTCATAAGAAAATCGTGAGAGAATCATGTGTTCACATTGAACTCTAAGCGGCAAATGTCTCACTTTCAATCGTCGAGCTATCAATTACGCCATACAGTCATTCACCACACTACGTCAAGGTCAATGAACATGCTTTACATAATTCAGTGAGTGAGTGAGTAAATGAGTGAGTGAATTCGAGTTAACACCACATTGGGATTGATTCGCCTACTTCTTATTGTGGTAAACAAACTTGTAATTTCATAAAATTCGCCTTTTTTTTCTCAAAAATAATTGAAAGTCACTGATATGATAGCTTGTCTTCTATGTTAGAGTACTTCTATAGGAAAAGATAATAATGCTAGATGATAAGAAAAATAAAATACGATAAGATGATAATGAGTCCGGAAGGAATTGAAGACGGATGCGTCTTCTTCGTCGACAACACCAACAATGCCGTTCGCTCACGAGTGTGTGGTGTTGACGTTATCGAGCATACGTATTTAATTACCAGAAAAACCGGATGTAGTACTCATTTTTTTGGGGAAGGTAGGGATGGGGGTGAATCAGCTGATTGCCTTTCAATCATAGAAATACCGTATGATAAATAACAGAAAGTAAAAATAAGGAAAAAGATCAAGAGAAAAATAAACAGTTAGATGTCTGATTTTAGAAAAATCAATGGATGACTCAGTTGGCAATAATATTTATGTTGAAAGCCTTATCATTGCTGTTATTAAGTGATCGAGGAAAAAAGTACCGTAATTCAAAAATTCTGCAAATCGATAGAAAAACCACTGCTCTATTAAGTACTTACGTTTTTCTTCCTTAGATAAAAGTACTAATATATACAGGCACATAAAAAAATATAGAAGTTTGAAGAAAGCGTTATATTCATATGTAGGTATTGCGAAATTTTTTCACTCTGTTCTGCTCATTAAAGTCGAGAGGATGAACCTACTTTTATTTCCCTCAAAGGTGATTATTTAGTGCCTAAAGCTCTTCTAGAGACACATGATACGGTGGTTGAAGGTGCCACAGTAATACGCAGGGTTCACCAATCCAACCAAATGATCAATAAATTAGTACCGGAGAAATTTTGAATGATAAGGTGGTGAGCACTGATTCGGTATAGCACGGATGGGTCAGTTATAAATTATTTATGGATTTAAGACGAAAAGAACTGCAAAGTAGACTCTGAAAGAATGCAATCGCCCTCTTGAACGACCATCTAAGTGATGGGCGGACGTATTAGTGGCAAACGAAAACCATTTGCATTCACAGATGGGCCCAGATTTAGCATTATAGGATGGGTCTTGTGTACGTCACTATGTTCAAGGAAAACCGCCATACACAACAACCGCGCTGGAAAGAAAAAAATGCAAATTATACTGGGGCCGCACTAAGAGTGATGACTGGTCATATAAGTATCAAGTAAATAAACTTTGGTACAGATCGCTTACCTCAATTCATTACAGTATAGAGCAGATTCGGATTCAACCAATTCTACGACATCACAATCCAGAAAATTGCGGGATAGGCGCATTCCACAGTCACTGATCAATACCAAAGCTTATATCTTATCTCATATTGAAGTTTTTTCAGTATACAAGTAAAAATGACAAGCAACTAATTTCCCAATTGTAGTGTGAAAAATGGGTACGCAGTGGTGCAGCGGTGTACGTGCTACAGTGACACGCAAGCTTGAATCAGCTTGCGGCCGCCTCCCAGGCCTACCAGGCCCGCCGTCCTTCCGATTTCGGTATTTGATACCAGAGAACCTTCGTTAGGAGTTAGTCAAATCAACTCATTGTATAGACTAGGCTTCTTAAATCTTCTTGAATTGAATGTTTATGTCAGTTCACTAGATATTCTAGAATTATTCAAATTTCTTTTCATTGAGACTAAAGATTCACATAGTCCAAAGTCGAATAATCACATCTATCGATATCAGTGCAATATTTTTCTTATCAATGACAAGGAAATATATGACGTTTTCTTACACAATATACCTGTAAACATTGTAAACAGATAAAGTTAATATCGTTATACTTGTTGAACAAGTGCAGTTTATTTAACGAATGACAAACTAAATAACTAAAACTATCTAGGAAAACAAATCAATGAATGCAAGTAAACAAAATAAGAGAAAAAACAAAGCAAAAACAGCGAGTTGTTGAATTATTGAGGCTAAAAGAGGAAAACGCTGTGAGAGGAAAAGCTGATGTAGCTTATAAGGTCGGGAAAAGCGAAGTGGATGATATTCAATACACGACATTTTACCTCATAAAAATGGAAAAATTTCATAAAACAGAGCAACGTTGATAGAACTAGGTAGCTGTTTTGCTCGAAGCATATGACGCTACCTTATCAAGTTTTATCACATAACTTTCTATCAGCTCTTGAGCTCTAGTAACTCACGAAGAGGTTGACAGCAAAGAAGAGGCTCGAATAGCATACAAAGCAGCTTACATGTCGTCATATGAATAGAGAAATAGATTTGCTGACGGTTTGTGTGTGATGAACGCCCTAGCAAAGCTTGTGTCTCTAGAAAATAAAAAGAAGAAGAAAAAAAAATTACTGCACAACTAATAAAAGTGTCAGTGGAAAGAGAATTGTTCTATAGCACGTCATAAGTATTTACAATGAAGAATTATCTAAACATATGAAATGATAAGCAGTTATTCTTCTTTGTTATGTTTTCAGAAAACAAAAACACTTACAGCGTTCATTGATTCTTTATGACGTCATAAGAAAAAAAATAAAATTATTCGAATAATAGTACAATAATTTTTATTATTATGACTTCCTCGCCGTATTTGACTCGCTAGAGTACTCAACAAAACTTTGTAAGAAGAAAAAAAAACAAAACTATTAAATTTGAATAAACTAAACACGTTGAGCAGTTCAGCTGCTTTACAGTAACCACTTCACATCATGCACGTACTGGTTAAGTGATAATCATATTGTGATAATGATAACGTCAAGTATACTGTAGGGCAATCATTTTATAATTAATAAGTATTGAGAGAAAAAAATATACAATGTTAATTCAAGTAATGAAAAAATCGCATGGATATTTCAATTATATCATTGATAATAACCTGACAATAACCTCACGTATATTAGAAGTAATTTTTGCCTCAAAATCACTCATAAAACCAACACAATATGTGAATATATCATTTAAGCTTTGCATACGGTATGTAAATAAGCGATTTAAGCTAGAATTAATATGCTAAAGTATGCACGGAAAAGGGGATTACACGACGACCATTCCAAATTGAATTCATCACTAAATGTTTTTTTTATAGCTGGTAAAAAAAAGTAATAAAATTGGAACATTGCAAAAGTAATCGATTCGCTATTATTATAGCCGACATGCTTCATCGTATTATTATCGCCGAACACTCGCATGCCTCAATATGGTGCAGCTTTACACTCCATATCCTCCATAGAGTCAATATTAAGAATTCTGATATTTGTTTTCTTCTTCAAATCAACTCATATCGTCCTCACTAATGAGGTCCTGAATAATCTTATTTGTATTTTATAGTTTGGAAAATACGAAATAACAGTAGGTTTAGTGTAAATTTAAGAGAGACTCGCTATAAAAAATGACCTACGTCAATTGCGAGGTGGCACAGCTGCTTAGGCGTTCTTTCGTTTAAATGTAATCCGTTAGAACAAAAAAAAAGAGAAAACGGAATATTCCATCACGATAATTAATATCCACAAACATAAGCTATGATAGTTTCAATGCAATTCAATTGCCTCCTCATATCCTCCTTGTTACCCATTAAATAATATTTCAATTGATAGCCAAGTAATTAAAAAAAGCCTTCTCATTTGAATTGATGATGAAAAATGTTAATAATATTTTAATATATATATATTTAATATTTATTTATATATTTCAGTTCTATATAGAAAAAAGTAAACATAGAGGTTTTAACTCAATAGATCGGAGGAAGAGGATGAGAATAATAAGTGAAGGGCTATGAAACTATGGAGGAGGTTTTACAGGGAAAAAAAAAGTAATTTCGCATTAGATACAAATAATACCGATGAAAATGGAACTCGAATCGATTTCATCTCGTCTGGTTTCGAGTCACAAATGAAGAACGGTTGGAAATGTTGGTATGGTATGGGATTTTGGTGAGCACTCGTTGAGATGAGAGCAAATATTTGTGCACGTCGTTGATGACGACGAAGGAGAACAACAAATTCGTCTACGTTCCGTATTATCACCAACTCTTACCGTATCTTATTGATTTATTCAGTTTGTTTGTAAATAAGTGAACGATTTTCGATAATGACAACTGATACTTTACTTACATAAAGGTAAAATCGTTGACATCGTTTATCACGAGTGGAACTGAACAGCTGTGTGATACAGCTGTGTTATACGTAAAATTACACGATATTTACACAAAATATTTCTCAAGAATTTACAATAATGCTTCGATAGAATGTAAATAAATAAGAAGATATTAAAAATAAATATTTTTCATCGAAAAAAAAAACTTCAGTATTGAGGTTATGCAAGTATTTTTTGGTCAAAACTTATCCAAGAAGAATACTAGATCAATAACTCTGTATATAATATTTGCCCTTGACTTAATCCCAGCAGATTTTGTCGGCATAATGCTTTTGGCTTACCCTTTTGTTAACCATATCGATTGATGAGTAGATCATTCCACTTTTTTTTCACATGGAAATTTAATAGTGAAAGATCAAAATGGGTTTATAGGCATGTTTTTTTACTGTATTGATTTCGTAGAAAGAGGAACATTTTGCAAGCACTTATGAAACCATGCATGTTCACTGAGATGAAGCCTCTAACGAAATGCATTGTCAAAATTAGTTTGATGAATTCCTCTTAGACGTCCTGAAACGTTCTGAACGTCCAGTTGAAGTTGATGCTATTCATATCAGGTTCATTATCAATCCGAATCGTCGTAGCATAACACGTAAGATTGCATAAAGGCTCAATCTATCTTGAACGTGCAGTGAAGAAATTGATTGAAAACAGCTTAGCTATATTCAAAAGCTTGATTAATGAGTCTTTCAACGGCTTAAGATTATTCGCTTAAAGTAACGCATCAACATCTCCAATTCGTTTCTAAAACGCAACAAAATTCAAGCGTTTCTGAAACGAATGATTACTGGCTGCGAAAAATGGATAATTTTATGATAACGTTAGTTATAAAGATTGTATGAGTGAATTACGATGAGTCAACCCAAACAATATCGATACAGGTAGATGAGGTAGACCAGAAAACGATAACGTTTATTCAGTGAGACTACAGGAGTTTTTAGCACTTTGAACTTTTATCCCAGCACATAACGGTTAGATCAAACATCTATGTTCATTAAGTCACCAAAGTGAGTGATGCATTTTGAGGGAAGCGGCCAGAGCTCGCTAATAGATGAGGATGTTTACTTCAAGCACATAATAGTACAAAACTTCTATTCACACATTTTTCGTTAGAATCATCACTTCATTTTGTACGATATGAATCCAGTAAAGTCTTGAAATTCATTAGCTTACTGTATAAATATTCTTGTAGTAAAAAAAGACCTCACATCTGAACATCGAAGAAAAAAAGTAAATAGTTGTTTAAAATAATTGTCATTGAAACAAATAAACAAGTAAATAATTGATTCCTAAGAATAGAAACAATTCCAGTGCAGTTTTTCGCTCAAATGTCAACAACGAATTAAAAACATTTTATTATGTTGAAAAAACTAGTTTTAAATATGTTTGAACGCCTCTTAATTAAATTTGATCTACGTTCGAAGGGAACGAAAACTCTTAAGCGAGTTCATCCTACTATATCAAAGAGAGTGAAACATTTGTAAAAAAACTTATGGCTTCAATTTTGAAAAAAAATCTCTTCACCATTTTTATGAAGGAGAACCACTTAGTGAAAATAATTACCTCATTCAAATTTTAGCGCGATGTTAGTGAAAAAATTAAAGAGGCGAAAAACTGGACGTATTGGTAAATAATGGATGAGAATCGGAATCGCAACGAACCTTCCTAATGATTCAGAAAATAAATATATCGTTAACTATAAATATTGATTGAAAGTAGAGCAAACGATGTAAGAATGAAAACGGTGTTATGGAAACAAGAATTCTTCTCAAATTTCTCGCTTAAAAGAATGCTACAGTGTTTTCATCAATAATCTGTTAATTACATGACATTTTGCATAAGACGATAAGTCATGGAAGTGAAAAAAAAAACTCAACCTCACTAGAATCCTCACTAGTATTATGAATGGTCATGCATAAAAAAAAAGAACGGTAGCGGCGGTGATGTGTCTCTGGCATCGTGGCCCGCGAAATTTAAAATTCTAATGACGATCAATGTGTCATAATGACATTGGCGTTCTGTGGGTGAAGTAAATGGACCGGCAGGTGATGTAGAATATCTCCTCAAGGTCTTTATTAAGAAAAAACTGCTTGGAATTCTCGTTCAGCGTGTAATACTGACTCGTAATTGATCTAAACAAGCTAAATTAGTCTATGCCATACAGCGTTATGCACTATTTCGTGACATTCAAATTTTACAACGTTTTATCCTCCCTCGAACTGGTGAGAAACCTTAAATGAAAGCTCGATCTCGTGCTTTTTATCGGACCGGTTCGACTCAACGTAAATCTATTAGGATCACACTATTTCGTAAAAATACGACAAATCGTAAGTGAACCAGAATGGTAACTTTAAGCGATACTTTTTATTTTTTTTTTCTTTTGTACGCTCTTTTTTTTAGGGAAATGACGAATTTGTTCTCGATGGTATACTTTTCTTTTTTTCTACTCTATTGCTCAATAGGAAACTAATTAAAGGAGTGAAATGAGGCATGATGATTTCAAAACGAATGCCAATCCTATTTGATTTGAAATAGATAAGGTTTCTGGTAGTACTTCAGTAATGATTGATTAGGTTTTTGCGTTATCTAATTTCGGTTCAAAAGTACTTCGGTAGTACTTCAACAGTCCAAGTAAAGATAGGAATTAAAGAATTCCCCTTGAGAGAATCTTATAATTTTAAGGCATCAGCACCTCAAAAAAATTTCTATGTAGAACTTTTATAATTTTTATATAGACGAAGAAATTCGTTCTAGTGCTACTGATTTGCGTAGGAGCTTTTGTTCTATTCAAAAGCAAAAACTATTTAGTGACTCAGCGGCAGCGTGTCAGGAAGCACCGAACGTTGTCGAAATGATGAGGGATATAAGGAAGGATATTTTCATCAAGTCTTCCAATCTGATGAAGCACTCCGAACAAAATTTAAAAGCAAAAAAATAATGAGAATTAGAATGCAGCGTGAGTATACACAAATGAGGCATGTTCTCTTACAGCTTCCGACATCACTTACGATGCATCCTGTAAGAATTTTTCACTCCTTTGATCGATTCTACTTGGAAGTTATGAAGTAAACTTATGCTGATATGCTAATGTTTTCACTAGTTTCGAAAACATAATTTCAACTCATTAATTATAAGTTTCACTCTTTTACAAAAATATCTGTTCTAATTAGAATTCTAACATTAATATATGACTTACAATAAAAATATCTTATCAAAATTAGCTTAAGCATTTCTTTCACGGAGATTAGAAAGCTAACCGTTCGACAAACAGGTAATGAAAGTCATTCGATCTACTCGAGTAGATGAAACACCAACTAAATCCTCCGCCTGACAAAACAGGTTACGACATAAAGTGAGCGGAAAAAAAATGAAAGTTAGATGAAAAGCTTATCTGCTTCGGTAAGACACGATAGGATAACAGGTATAAAACGTTAAGCTAATCATAAGCAATGACATTATACTCCCTGAGAAGTGAAACCTCTAGAAAGCCTCTATTAAGAGACATAACAGTTGCATGTAGTAAGAGCAGAACTATTGATAGATTTGATAACAATCCTTGTAGACGTAATTCTCTGTAATACTATAATAGCCAGCGATCTGAGTACCTCATTTCCCTTATCTTCCTTTTCCTCGACATTCCATTATACAAATAACGAGATAAGGTGCATAATTATTTTCAAACACAGCAAAACAACCTGTTGACAACATACATTTTAATCAGGCTGGATGTGATAGATGTTTTTTTTTGGTGGACGCTATGTTACAGAAAAGATGGACAGAAATATGAGTTTGATTATTACAAGTTGTACTGAATTTAAAAAAAAATCACTCTACAAGGATAAACATAACTCTCAGTTCTGTTGATATCATCAGTCCTTGTGAGGTTTAGTGTGTAAAAATTATAGGTTTGACGTCATC
This sequence comes from Dictyocaulus viviparus, assembly GCA_000816705.1. NCBI lineage: Eukaryota > Metazoa > Nematoda > Chromadorea > Rhabditida > Metastrongylidae > Dictyocaulus > Dictyocaulus viviparus. Next base: position 1,617,069 of record KN716150.1, on the reverse strand, counting down.
ATGTATCACTGAGGTAAATTAGATTCATAAAACAGCCTACACAATAATTAAATGGCTCCTTTATCAAGTGAGTGCTAATTATTCTTGCAGATGAATCTACTTCCAGTTCATCAACCTCAATATGCCAAGAGGGAGAATCAAACCATCGATCAATAAAATCAGAAATTGCTGAGGAATGCCTAAAGTAATAATTATGGTACCTTGCCATTTCAGTTCTACTTTTATTTTTGAGCTTATTATTCCTTGTGAACCACTCATTTTACAACTTTTTATGAGGTGATGTTTTTAAATCCTGAGAGAGCAAAAGTAAGGGATCATTCGAAATTTGCAATGAACTGACATTTGAAGCAGCACTCGCTCTCATCACCACCATCACTACCATTTAAAACATAGCAATAAAAAGAGGAGAGGTTTAATAAGGGAAATATCGAGGGAAATCAATGCTGTTATCAAAATTTTTTTATCATTCAATTATTATTGCAATATTTTGATTCGATATAACCATTACTTCCGTACAAATACTTTTATTTAGAATTGCTTTCACGTAGAGCAAAGAGAATTTCTGATCTCGAAAAAATGGCGCGAGTCAAAACATTTTCGAGTCGCCCCAGGGAAAGTTAGCGAAATTAATGTTAGATTTGTTTTAATGGTTAGTTACAGTGCGAACAAATAGTCTTCGGGAAAAAACCCAATAGCAGAAATGGTCAACTACGAAAAATCAAATATTGTAATGGTAGCGTAGAATACTCAGTCTATCCATTATGAAGCACTACAATGAAAAAAGTCATTGTTCGAAACAAAATTTCATTTTGATATTAAGAAGATTTGTTTACACAATCTGTTTATTCTGACGTCATGATTGCAAGTGTTTCAAATTATGAGATAATCATTAAGAGACTACTCAAAAAGAGGATATATCTGCCTGAGTAACAATTATAACACTTATTAGTTAAATGAATTCAAATGTAACTCAATTAGTACTTGATTTATTTCGTTGTTAAGAACACAAAGATTTCATTCATCGAATAAAATTAGACAGGAATTTGAGGATATCGAGTGAATAAGTATGTTTGGAGATTTTTCGAGAAGACGGCTTGGCTTAATGGATGATCCTCCTACGTCCAATTTTGTTTTTATAGTCGGCATTTTCATTCCACTGTGATGAACTCATCGTCAGAGGCAACGTGTTGGAATGACAGCTCACAATTTTCACCATTCCTAGTACTGAACAAACAGTCCTTTTCAATAAATCGTCGACGAACAGCAGGTTATCGTAGAAGGACGTTTTCCAAAACGTTTAGGGAAACGTCGAGAATTCAAATAGACGCACATAAATGATCTCTAGTTTAGATCTCATCACTCAGTAGGTTTTGAAGCCGAATCTTCTGGAGGGATTAATGATATATACCTGCTGTTCCATTACTGTTTTACTCCAGTTGAGTTAGTTTTTAACTGAATAAGTTAGTACTATCGATTGCTCAAGCACTTCAGAGTTCCTTAGTACGCTTTCCTATCTCACTAGTGAAAGTAGACACCGTACACTTTCACACAATGTGAAATTAAAGAAAAAAAAAACAAGTGTACTGAATAAAAGGAGTTTTTTTCTTGAACTTTCATTTCATTTAGATAATTATAAAGTCACAATACTAGCAAAAATAACACCAATCTGTATGAGTAATATTTTGCTTTGAATTTTTTTGAGGACACTTGAGTGTTTTATGAGGGTCCATCGTTTCCAAGTTCACGATAAGATCTAACATTTTTGAGGTATTTTTTGTAATATTTGAGCCTGTTAGTATTTTTCAAAGCCTATAATTATCAGAAAATGTATTTATGAAGAGATATCTCTAAAATAAATTTGCTTAAATTTACATATTTTCGCTCGAATGGCAAATAAAAAACTTGAACTGCATTAAGACTAAAAAATCAATTAAAATGTTACTTATGCAATCCAACTTAATTTTCTTGTCCTCTCTTTCAAAATTGGTGGTTGAAATTTTATTACAGTCACTGACGACAACCTCATTGATTTCTGAATCGAACGAGGGACGCTTGCTACTTTTCTATAAGCATCGCATCAAGCAAACAACGCATTCTAGCCCTACTTTGTTAGTTAACAAACATTTCAATCAAATTATCAGAGCTCCTCTTAAATTACGATGACGTGGTTAAGAAAGGAATGACACCTCTCAGCTTTATCACTTAAAGTGTATGAGATAAGAGTACAATGCGCACAAGAAAAAATGATATGTTGCAGGATAGGAACACGAGGGAAAACCTCATATGAAACAGTTTAACTCAGTTTATATCGACTGAAAGGCATATAATTATATATTATAATTACATAATTGCATGTAATCAGCTATAATTAAGTGGCGAGGATAGGTTCATTAATGGATGCATAAGAAATGAGCAAGAAATCGGAGTGGTAAAAACTACAGACCTTGGGAGATTTCGAATCAAATAGTACTTTAGTGAATAGTGCATTTGCGTAGAAAACAGCTTGATTAACGCGCAAAATTTTTAATTCGTTCAAATTATCATGTGTTTACAAGTTTACATATGTGATTATGATGAGGGATAGCATTTGCATTATTCTAAATCAATTAAAAACAAAAAAAAAAACATTAACAAAAGTGTTCTGTTTCGAAAGAATGACGTTTGATTAGAAGAAGTGACGCGATATTGAGATATCCGATGAGTTATTAATGAGGATAAGAGGTTACTAGTGGAAAAAATTCACTCAAATTCAATATCCATAATCTAAGAAAAAATACTAAAAAAAAACATTTCTTAGTAGATTATCTACTTGATCGACTATAAAATGGAAATGCCTTAGGCTGTGAACGTACTTTTCGTACACATAACAAATCTCATAGATTTTTAATGTCCTCCGAAGGTTTGTATTAGTAATTAAGGATGGGATAGGTGAGGTTCATAACGTGAGGAGGTGTTGACATCCTCTCCGAAAACTACAAGTCACTAAGCATAATGATCAGCTACTTCTATGGCGATAATATGTTTAGGAAAAAAGAAAGCTACTTTCTCTATTCAGAGGAATATGCATCGAATTTGAGGAAAAAAAAAGACATCAGTTGACAAGACCGGTAAAACCTGTCTTTATCGGCTTTGTCGTATGGTAAAAAGGTGTCAGCAGAAATTCTAATAAAAATATCTTAGCGACTTTTAAGTTTTGAGTGTCCGATACCATTAAATAAGAGGTAGATCCGGTTATACGAGTACAATTATATAACGAATAGTGCTGCCAAAATAATAACGATATTATAACTTAGGAAAGTACTTATACCTACTTAATGAGTTCCGAGTCAATCTAAACCAAAGTATTTGTTCTACCTCACTAGGAAAAGCCTGCATATTATCGATGGAGAGTTAAATTTGACTACCAATATTATTTGAACTAAAGCTATACTGTTTGATAGTATTTTATATAGATGAGTTATTTTTCTAGCGTTTGACTTGACATTTTCGTTTGACATTTTCAAGTGATGACTAATCAAAAATTATCACGAAAATCATCCTAAGAATAAAAAATATCTCTAATTTTGTAACTTTGAGGTGTTAAGGATCAGTGAGAGATATATTTGTTTGTTTAAATTAGTGAAAATATTTTATAGTAGAACTTAAGCAAATAGTGACTCTCATTAAGATGAAAATGTTTCTGATAACCACAAACATGGTAATACCAGAGAGGCGGTCATTATCTTTTGAGGAAAATCTGAGGTAAATCAGCCGACTATGGAGAAATGGGATGAATCGTTGCTTAGACGACGAAAAGTTGAAATATCGTTGGCTGCGCTCACAAATCGGCGTCATAATCCACTACGCCATTTTAGGCTTCTTCCTTAAGTTAAAAGCGTCAGAGATCACTAGCCTTTTCATAATCCTATAATGTTTTTAACTTAAATTTTTCAAGAGTAATTAAGAGGAAAAACTGATAGATATTTCCATTTAATCGCAAGTAAAATTTTCGGATACTTAATCATTTTCGTGATAAGACTTGAGTTATAGCCTCTGCATAGGAAAATGAGGTATCGTGGAATGGGTTGGATGTACTATTAGAATGTCGAAAAAAAAACTCTACAGAGGACAATTATAGAATATTCAAATGGAAAAGATTGTAACGGAGGAACAAAAAACTGTGAGAGGTCCAGAACAATAATTTTTATTTAGTTTTTGTGCTTAAATCCAGTACGTAATAACGTTTACTAACGTTTAGCCTTTTTTAAAACAAGAGTAGATCAACGACTAGACATTAAGAGTAGATCAAAGATTTTAAAACAATCGATTACCATCGACATTATCAATAGCGAAAGCAAAACTATTCATAAAACTATATGACTAATAAATATTCTCTTAATTATAAATCCAATACATTTTAATCGAATAGAAAACGCCCGTAGAAAAGTAGTGTTGTGAATATTTTGAATAACAATGGCGACGGTATTTATGAATATAAAAAAAATAGTACCGTAATTTACATAACTTGTCAAATTATTCGACGACAACACAAAAACGTTTTAGTACTATCGAAAAAAGAAAGTCATCAAATATATTTATATTGACAACAGATCAAACGATCACTATCTTGGTACGGTATCTTGGTCATTCCTCAACAAACTCGTAACTCAAAAAAAAATATTTTGCACAATTTGCTCAACACTCAAATCTTCAAACAATCAAATGATGTTGAACTAATTGAAAACAAAATGGAAAACATGAAAAAACCGGTTTGTTTTCGTTGATACGAAAGAAAACCGTTTTAGTAAGAGTGAAAGAGGTTAAAAAAGTCTAATACGGTGGTCGGTTCACTACCATATTTAATAATGTAAGACTCCCTCGACTGGCAGCTTCAATCTTCCTACTTTCTAGCTTCATAATTACGGAATGGATCTCGTTGGTGTTACCATAAACGCAGAAGAACATCAGCATGGATGACAGTCGTACGAGAAAGGAGCGAATGAAAAAACTGCTGAGGATAACACAACATGAGGAAATAGGAGATCCAAGTATACCAGGAGGTAAGTAAATACAATTTTTAATCACATTTCATGTCATGTTTGAACAACGAAAAAATAAGTAGCACTACAATTTTTCTAACTCAAATGAGAACCGGTCTGAACTTGCACTTTCAATGTCAGTAAACTAAGTACTAATATTGAGCGACATCTCAAAAAAGAACAGTACAATGGAAACTGGTGAGAAGTATGAAATATTATAGAATATAATGTGAAAAGTACATAAGAAAAGGTCAAACGAAAAGCATAGGTGTTATATATCTCAATGGAATGCGCCAAGTACTGATCTCTACGGTACTGCGGAGACGATTGATTGTCAGTGGTCTGTGACATTATGCTGAGATGACCAATCTTCATCATGTCAGTGATGCTTCGCCTCACTGATTTTTTTGGAATCAATCAATTGACCGTTGAGCATGGAAAGCTTATATTACTTGAGTGTCGATTCAAACATACTTATCACTGAGGTGTTTTACCTACCAATGTGCTATGTGTCCCCTCTATTGAGTTCATATATAATGGAACTCACTACAATACAATCTATACGACCATCTCCACATACTGGAGCATAATACGGCTCGTCTACTCACCAAACAGTGAAGAGATTTATGCTTAAATACAATGGTGAGGTCGTAGTATGAACTTGAACTGTGGACTCACTGTTCAATTTTGAAGACCAAAATTTCTAATTTTCATAAAGACATGCACCGTTGAGTTATGAACAAATCTACGATTATTTCAATTACATTGAGTTCATAGTCCATGAATGTTTCGGTAATTTTTTCTTTTGAGAACTATAAATGAACAACAGAAAAATCGCTAGTAACTCAACTAGAGTTCCATAAAAAAAGGTGGATTTTAACTCAGAAAAAGTCGAAATTTGAGTCAATCGTTGGAATAGTACTAATTATACGACTATAATATTCTAGCTCATCTGATAGATAATGGGAGTCTGTGCAGGACTTGTACTCCCAGCTCAATGCAATTGTAAAAACTTAAACGACTAGGTGAAAAATAACTACTCCTTCTCTACACCTTATCATTCCAATTGATTGAATACTAGTACGACCTAAATAGGAACATGCGTTGTAAGAAAATCATAATTTAAAAATATGTAACACTAAGAAATCTAGTAAGTCTTCAAACGACACACTAGTGATTTAAGAAAGTAATGGAAAAGTTATAGTTGAGTTATGATGTTGAGATTGAGGTTCAGAATGAGGAATAATAATAGTAACATATGTTCAACTAATAGTATTCTTCCAGCACTATAGATTTCAAATCTCAAAAAAGTGCAAGTGAAATTTGTAAGACTAATTAGTGAAAGTCTAATGAAAAGTGAGGTAAAAGTAGAAAGTCATGTCAATGTCATGACAACAGTTGTCATGAACAGTGCCGTATAATGTTATATGTACGTAACGAGGGCAGTTCTAGCTTACATCTGGTTTTTTTTTCGCTATCTCTCTCTCTACAAAGTGAATGTGAATTCTTTGAAACAATGCTTGTCATTTGATGAAAAAAACCGTTCAGAATATTTATTAATTTAAACGGACCATTAAAATTTTAATGTAAATTCAAGTATGATGAATATAAAATGATTAATTGAAGCTGATTGAATTTTCTTTGAAGACTGAGTTTTTTTTTCTTTTGTTATTTAATCGAAATATTTTTTAAATAAATAAACAAGTGTTGATGAGACGATGATGTTTACACATAATTTTGCCTCTAGCGCTTTTCTTTTTTCGTTGTCTCGACATCGTTTTGCAAGTCGTAAAAAAAAACTGTGAAGAAAATCGAAGAATAACACTGTAGATCACAGAAAAGATCGATATCACATAAACGTAAGACGATTTCAACAATTCGTTATGTGCGAATATGGCTATAACGATATGGCTCGTTGAATGAACTTCAATAGGATCGTCTATCGATTTAGTTACGTAATCGAGTGTCATGTTATCAGATCAACACGAAATAAGCCCTCACTTTCATCAATGGTTTTGATTTGCCCAATCAATATGATATTACTAATATACTATCAAATTATCATTGCTTATAAACAAGTCGTTCATATGAACATTTTAAAAACAACCAAATCTGTGTTATCGTGAAATCCAATAGATAATAATCCACATACCTCAATATTATTGTAAATCCCTCCTTTATTACGAAAAAGTTACGGTGATAATGAATTTACTTAGAAATATTCTCACAGAGGCATCATATTAACGTATAAAAGTAGAGAAAAATAGGAAAATTAATAAACATTAGAACGAGAAATGTCGAAATAATAAAAGCTAAGTGCAAGTGTATATCATTTGTTTATAGACTTGTAAATAAACAGTTTTGTCCGTAATTACACACACTACCAATAATAACACGTGAATAAATTTACAGTGCACCAAATCCCGTAAGTATAACTGATGCTTATACTCAAACGATTTACTCATAATGGATTATTATTATTAATTATGTTATCAGTGTTTGTAACAGAAGTCAGATAAAATCTTATATGATCTATTCATATAGATATGTATCGTTGTTGTTTGTTTACTTATTGTTGACACTAAACAGTTTCAGAGAAGTCACAAATAGATAACAAGAAACCGCTTACGTCTATAACCAGAACAAACTAAATTCGTTTTGATTTCACTGTTTCGATAACATCAAGTGAAATCCATATTACTATTAATTGTATTTACTGTTTGATTTAAGCTAGATCTGTAAGACAAATGAAAACATCTACAGTAAAGAATAACTGCAAAAGAACAATCATGTAGAAAATTCTGTCAAGGCTTCAATTAAATAAAAGATCAAAAGGTTTTAAGCATTAAATGACTACGTCACTAAGATGTAAGCTGATAAAAAAATCCATACTTTTCTCGAAACTCATAATTTGTCTTGACTGTAATCTTATCAACCAATACTTGAGGTTGATATATAGAGTTATATTGGAGGCACATTATAAGCACAGGCTAACGTTTCCGCAGAATCGTTTTTTAAAGCCTTGGGCTAAGTAGTTCATGTAAATTATACGATACGTTCATTCAAACGCCATTGTAATATTTACAAGAGAAATAAAGTTCTATTTATGACAGAAATCGTTAACGTAAACATATGGTAAATCTTAGAAAACATAGTGTATTTGGAAATTTGAATAAGAATTTACAGTGATCAAAGATGAGCTATACGGTGGCTTGACGTCGAGCAAGTCGATAGTATTGAGCGTTGTCATCAGGTAGGACCCTGCTTCTGGAGTCCTAAGCTGTCGCTATTGTGTACTATCACCATTGCTTTGATTTAGAGCATCGCATTCGTACTGCTCGTTCTGTTCAAGTTGAAAAATAAGTGGTATTTTGCCATAGTACACAATCAGTAATTCGAGGAGGCTTGATGTACTGTCATCGAAATTCTTAGTGTCCTGAAGGCACGTGCTCATGTCAAATCTTTACCTTAATGAAACCGCTAGCAGTACAACAACGAACTAAATTATCTGAGTTGATGTACCCAACATTCAAATAAACTTCTAAGGAATGATAGCCTGTGGAACTACTAGCAATTATGAATTTAGGCTATCGAAATGATTTAAAATTTTGATAACACCATCATTGAGCCCATCACCAATCAAATTTGAATAGAGTATAAAAATACAAATACAGTAATTATTAAACGCCCAGGGCACTGAGAATAATTACGATACAATAAGACACGTAACTTCATCAACCACATATGTGGAAATTACAAGTGAACAGAAAGCAAAGAATACTGTAATGAAAACAAGTAGTATTCGATTTGAAGCCAACAACAGAAATTATTGAACATGTGATTTACACGAAAAGAGTCAAATAATTGGAGAGGATTATCACTAACTCCGATACCTCCTGCCACATTAATACGAATCCTCGTACTAAATGCACTCAAACTATCATAAATATTAAATTTTATAATAACATTATGATTCATAGAATTGATTCACATATGATTGTGACGTTCCCTCGTCAGAAATCTGGCAGTATTTCGGTCCGGTTTCGTTCTGAAAGTTTTTTTTTCCGTGAATAATAAGAAAAAGATTCAAACAGACTGAAACACTAGCGTTGACTGATTACAGATCGCGAATATTACAGAGCATTGAGGACTGTGATTGAGGGAAATGTAAAATACTTTGTATTTCACTAATAAAAGCCAAATGCTGTATAGTTATGAAAACCATCTTTATCAATTAATAAGCCTACCTAACAACTATCTAGCAAAAGTATGAATAAGCAATTACATTACGTCATCGAGTTACGGAGTTAAATTTTATTGCAGTTCGAAGATGAAATTGATGATTAGAATCTTCAAAGCTCAGAATTACATTGGAAAGCATACCAGAATATCCGGTAATTATCATTTTCTTTTTTCTTGGTTATAAAATATACTACGTATTATCCTAAGCATTGAAAAGCTTTCTAATAAATACATCGTATAATATATGTACTCTCATTTGCATACCTCATTAACTATCCTCATCTCTTCGTCAGACTTCAAAAAGAATCGAGTTAGATTGAATTGTGGCATTTCATAAAGCGTTGCCAAGAACAACATCATACAACACAATCCAACCAGCAAATATACTTAAAAAAAAGAAAACGTATGATGAAACATCGTAAGGTAGTTAGTTAAGCAGTAGGAATTAACTGTAAGTAAAAAAATAGGGATACAACTGTAACTGCTCTGACGGTATTTGAGGTAAACGATATCTAATTGAATCGTAAAAACTGTTTGTCACAACTATTTGGATAATTTGAGCTGATTTTTGCAAATTTGTCATCTCACAGCGCAATGGTAGAACGGGTCGCAGTGATGCGCAGGCCCATATACGGTATACAAGGATTCAAGTTCGTCCTCGACTGACCCATCAGTTCATAGCTCAGAACTTTGTGAATTGACACCAGAATAATCTGGGTGGTAAGCGATAGGCTTAGTCAACAGTAGGCCGTTCCTCTTAACTCGATTACGTTAGAGCTTGTGCTCTTATAATTCTTTTTACTTAGTGGCAATGTTGTTCCAGTATTATTGCGAAGATACGGTAACATTTATCATCATAAATTGTATAAAAAGTTAGTAACTAGTAGAAAGCAACCTGTGGCAATAACTTTATAAAGGCTTCTATACTCTTGGTCAGGGCTGTCACCTGGTTCGTAGTCACCTAAACGACATAATCTAAATTCTGAATCTGAATGATAACTTCTGAATTTTTGTAACAGAGCTTCATTATTGTGCATAGGAAACATACCTAAACCTATCGTTGTTAGCGAAACGAAGCAATAGTAGAACGCATCCAAAAATGTCCATTCAGATTCGATATTTGTAAATATCCACGATGGAATTAAGAAAACAAAAACGAGGAGTAGTAGACATACGATGAGTAAGTGGAACATCTAAGAAATCAATTGAGGTCTCATTTAGCAGCTTAGGGTGCATATAATTAACGAATTGATAGATGAATACTATGTTAAACTACTTTTCTGTACTATTCATCAGTCTCATTCCCACAAGTGGTTAGTGCCCTCTGTGTCAATTGAAAACTTGTATCGATCAAAAATAGATCATACAAATGTATGATTGAGAATAAAAACACAAGTTGCCCTGTAGACACATTGTATTGGTCACCGCAGACTACGTTTTGACTCATTACACACCTGTATTTGACCAGCATGAAAAATATTTGCCAGCCGTCGATTGAGGAAACCTCTTAGCATTTGTGATGGACGTTTCAAACGTGCTACAACAGCAGAAAGAAGAGCAAGAGTCAATGGAATGCCTATGAAAACGAAAGTATCACAGCAAAATGAGGATAAAGTAAGTCTACATGTAAAGTAGTAAAGTACAAGTAGTACAAGTATGGTTTGTACTTACCAATAACACAATAAATGATTGTAAACAATTTTCCATATTCAGTCCTAGGTGATACTCGTCCATAACCTTAATATAAATTTAGCCTCATTATGGAAATTAGGCTATCATTGCAACAGATATAAGTAGATGTAGTAATACAGTAATTCTAACAGCTCAAAGAAACACATCAAAGGTGAACAGTTTGAGAACAACTCATCTCAACTCAATGAGGAACAGTTAACAATTAATATGACAAATGATGATTAAAACAAACCGACTGTACTTATAAGTGTCCCTGCAAAGAAGAAAGCACGACCAAACGACCAATTAGGAGAACTAGTGACATTTTTTTCCATCCAGATACCATTAAGAACGGCATCTCGGATATCTGCGAATAGTCGATCTATTTGTGATTCTGAAAAAGAAAATAGTCTCTGTAATTGAAGAGCTAAAAGACCTCAACCTCAAAGCAAACTTTTCAAAGAAACCTAACAAAGCTGTTGAGCGATGTGAGGTATGGAATTCCGCAAATTCTATTATTGTGGAATTGATTATAAATTTAGATGGCCGGATTCATTGATAGTGTGGGTTCCAGCACGATTTTCATTTGTTTCTTCATCATGCAATCGTCGTTCGTGGTAATCTCTTTTAAACCTCACTGATGTGAGTGAAGCATACTCAGCCCTCCATGCAGAATTCACTTATTCTTCACTTGTTCTTCTACTTCGATTCTTCGACCAACCACACCACTTCTCATCTCACTCTCTCTTCACATCCTCTCAGGAAAAAACTCGGTGACTTTAGTCTCACTGACACTCTCTGTTTCGTATCGCCATCGATGCGATATTTTGTATTCTTTCTCTATTTATAATAAAGATTTATTAATCAAGTTTGAGGTACATCACTCAGCCTTGGGGCAATCCATATGAAGTGGTTGGAACTTCTGGAATAAACCATAGCACCATATGTTGGCTCGGGTTCGGTAGCCCTATGGTTAATCTCAAAGGTGGGATAAACCCCTTCGAAAAATGGCTATTGAAACTTCTATGGATAGAAATGACTAGAAAAGTAATTCTAAATTTGTTAAAAATAAAAAGAAAGGAAAGCTTGAACCTTCAAACCCAACAGCTAATAGTCTGTTCGTCCATTGTTCTCTGTACTCCCAATGTGTTTCGCGTTCAATTCGCTCCAATGGATATTCAAGTCTGTAAACAATTAAAATCTATACCGATTACCTTACTGGTTTGGTCGTTGAATTAATTGTATTCTATAAGAAATATTATAGGTTATAATAACACAAAAATGATCTAACACGTTTCCAAGTAAATCACAAAAGCTGAAGCCTCAGGCATGATCTAAGCCACCATCTGGTAAATCTGAGATCTGATCTGTTACCGACTGCACTACCGTGATTTTTAATATGTTCACAAAACTCGGAATCTTGGCAAAATGTCAACGTTGATTCGTCAAATGAAAACCATTAACGGGCGAGTAGTAAGAGAATATCAATAACAGAAATCAATGAAATATAAAGTGACGACAGAGTAATGACCTATATAGGTCACTTGTTTACACATCACACTCAAAATCTGAGAGAAACGGAGAGGAGTACTGCTTGAGGTTTCAACTATTGTGACCTATTGAAAAATGTGAACAATCTATTTCAATGGCTTGAATGCTCGAAGAATGTTAAGAGTTATGAGACAAGATAAACTTCGATGTTGATCAATCACTTTTGCCGGATGTGGCATTCGTGTTCAGTATAGAGCACGATTGCACTCAATCACCTCATGTTGAGCACTTAAGCAGCATAAGCTCATCGCATAGAGAATGATTAACGCTAATGCTTAACCTATATAAACTCAATAGTTATCGTAGTACGGTTTTCGATAGGACACAAAATAGAGGTACTATAAACACTTTTCAGTCATCAGTAATTTGTCGGTGAGAGAAATATTTATGTAAAATAACTAGTAATTTTAGGATAGAAACAGCTGACCTTACGAAGACAATGGCTCCAATTAGTAAATAAACAAGCATCACAAGACCTCCGATGTATAAACGTCCATTCGTGTCACGCATTCGACCTTCCATTTCTGTAACCACCTGTAATCAGCTGTTATTATTCTAGAATCCAGAAGGTTTTAAGTATAACCTAACCTAAAAGATTACTAGGGTTAAGCGTTGGCTTGTTAGTTACTAACGTTCAGAAAGAATGCTTTAGTCAATAAGTAACGTAAGAGTGATTTCTGACTTATTGACCTATTCAGCAAATTCGAAAATAAGTATAAAGTGCAAAAAAAAAACAATGGTGGATCTTTAGTGGATTTCCTCTGATACACATGAGCTAAATTCCATGTGAACAACAGTAAGAGACTGCGTTACAAGCCTCAGGGATTATCCTGTTCACGTAATGCAAAGAGTTGAGGGCTAATTTTTCTTTCATGACTCTTCCTCTTCTATTAAACTAACTGGAGTTTCCATACGAACTGACTTAGTAATTAACTGGAACATTTTCCTCTACGAATGAAGAATAACATCTCGTTATTGTTAGATTTTTGAAAATAACGGTGGTTGACGTATTCACATAAAAGCCGAGTAGTGAATTTGAATACGATGACGTATTTTGGAATGAATGACTCCGTTTTACTCAGTGAGTTTCGTTGAAAAACTCAATTTTCAGCGCTAAACCTCCGAATCAAACTGACTTTGTCAGTATAATTACTCTTTTATTAATTACATCGCAAACGATTTTTATTTATTCGATGATTCAGATTTACATAATAACATAGATGACTACTGAGCTGTTTATCTTTATTCCTATAATGCTGAACAAATTAAAAAACATGTAGTCTCACAACATCTCTTGAGGTAAACGTCTATGTGTTTAATACGGTATGTTTGCGATTACGTCATAGATTACGGTAACGAGAGCATCCATAAGTTTTTTTCAGCTAATTCTCACCTTGTTATGTAAAGAGAATATTTCCAGTCCCATTCTTGTTTTGAGTGAAAATCTGGAACAATAACATGTTGACTCATCAATTGAGAAAAAAGCAGAATGAGAGGAAAAATAAAACATGGTTTTATTCTTGCATTAATAAACACTACGAAACGAAAACGAGGAAAAAATCGTTATTGTTGGGGTAAGTAAAAAGGAAAAAGTACGGTATGCAGATAAAAATTGATTGAAGTGATGAGAGAGGAAATTTTGTAGGAAAGAAAAAGAAAAGCTGAAAAAAACTACTCTTTCTGAAATTCTATGACGAGAATGCAAGGAAAAACTGAGGAAGAAGTGAAGATGATCATTTTGAGGAATAGTACTGGTGAGGAGTATTGACACATTTCATACTGATGCCGCATCCAGCTCAAGCAGTATAAAGTTAAGCTTATGAGTAAAACAAATTTCAAGCTTAAAAGATAGTCAATTTTGAAAGAATAATATTAAATATTGACTTTAGTACACGAACGAAAACTTCATGTGAATAGTGTTGAAAAAATCCATAATGGGATCTATTTAGTTTTGATCTTCCCAAAATCAATGCTGAGAAGGCGCATATTTTAACGTGTTTCAGTAATGAATGTTAACTAATTATACTGCCTTATTAATAATTACAAGCGTTCTTTAGGATAGAACATTTACCTCATACTAAACTCCTAGCTTTCATTACTGCATAACAGTTTACTCTTTCAATTTAGTTGTTAATATCTGTAATTATGCCGAGCTGACCGCAAAGCACGGAGCTTCAGGCGGAAGTCGAACCCGCACTTACAGATATCCGATCTACCGTGCTGATCCATTAAACTACCGAAGCCTTGCTCTACGACCATTCAATGCTTTACTTATAGTTAAAATTTTGCTCGCTTTTATTGCATAAATAGACGAAAAGAAAACTCTATTGCATAGAAAAAAAATCAATAAATGTTGAAATGAAACAATTTTATTCGACAATTAGCAGGCGATCGTATTTTTTTTGATATCAATAATATGAAAAAAAATAATAAATTCCATCAAATACCTTTAAATGAAAGACATCAATATAGGGAGGGAGAGGGGTTTTTCGTAAACCGATGACATCGGTAGTGCAATCGGCTAACACAACACACCGGACATCTATAGTGGCAGGCTCGAATCCCGCTTGAGGTTTCAAGTTTTGCGATTAACTCCGCATCATTAGGGATATTAAAATGAAAACAATAGTTCTTTTTTTGATTGAAAATGAAGTGTCGTCAAGTGTAAAGCTTATTGTGAAATTTATTCAACTCTTAAGAATAAGGCGATAAATAATCAATAGGAATAAATCAACGAAAAGCTTTTCCTAGCTAAGATCATAGCAACAAATCGATCAATGAATGCCTAGATCAAACATATCCAATAAGAGCTCTATGGATTTGAATCTCAATAATTCCCGGTACACACAATCGATCTACAGTATCTCCGTGGTAAAATTGATCTACAGTAATCAGTTCAGATTTTCATTTCAACCATGACAAACTTAAAAGATTAAATTTATATACAAAAAAAACAAACAACAACAATATCAACACAACATGGTTGTATTCAACAAACTGTTTATTTAACGTGAAACGATTTGAACCACATATGATTCAAAAATTTTTCAAAAATTACCTTTTTTTTTTAAAACAAAAAAAAACAAGAAAAAAAAACACGAAAGAAGAACGAAAGTCAGGAAAAAAATATAATTATTTCATAATAATAACATTTTTCAAATATTAAAATATATTGTTTGTAATATTCGTTGATTTTCTGAGAACCATTTAACTTTTGTTCATTCAAAAGCTGACGTCATTTTTTCCAATAAATTATTTAATATCGATTTTTTCAGAAAAAGAAAACCATAAAATTTCAGTTGATCATTTCTTTTTCTTGAATATTTCATTGTTAGTGAAAATTAAAGAGTTAAAATAGTAATATTACTAATAATAGTAATAATAATAGTAATAATAATAATAATATAACATTAATAGTA
>KN716150.1:1556316-1596588 GCA_000816705.1 Dictyocaulus viviparus | reverse complement strand
CCCACCTCCACGATATCACGTTGAACATGAATGCGGGGGCGCATCCCACCACAAGGGATTCATCAACGCCAACAATTATCTTATTATTATAACTCTACCAATAAATATTTTTATTATGTGGCCATTATAAGATCACAAAGACAATCGATTACTTTATTACGGTGGTGATCTGTGTGATTAGGAAAATTCAAAGTGGTTCTCACAATTTACCGTAACCCTTACCAAGCGGTTACTGTTTTATGTCATTTTTCTTTTTGCTTATCACAATAATCGAAGAGCAAGGAGGACAAAAATATAACCTTTGAGGTAGTTCTAAACCTCCACATTACCGCATTTACTATGAATATCACTAAATAACTCAAAATGTTATTTACAAATGAAAAGAAAAAGTAAACATTTATTCAAATAAATGTTTAGACTACCAACTTCACCATTGAAAGAGGTGAATAATTCTTTATTAAGGTGTTAATACCTCAAGCGTGAATAGGTCATATTTTCATTGAAAAGGGAATAAACACAGTCAAGAGCTGAGTAAATAAAAAGGCTGTATTATCAAAATGGCAATAAAGCCGATGGAGTAGAACGAAAAGCAGAGAAGAATATGAGTTTGACTTAACTCTCCTCCGAGTTACTCCTTCATAATGAGATTACAAATGAGCAAGCTATACCTTATTGCTATTACACTAATTAGTCGATGTACTAAAATAATGAAAGAAAAAAACGACATCAATATCACAGAACAACGAGAAAAAATCTATATAGATAATGAGGAAATTCTTGAGGTACAGCAAGATCACCTCGTCTTACAGAATTATTGATAAGTAGATTCTATTGCTGTATTATGCTAATTTCTTTCCTCAAAATATTGATTGAATTACAAGAGATCAACAGAAAAACGATATTGAGACAAAGCTTGAAAGAAACCTTTAAAATAGAACTAATTTTAAAAAAAAACAAGGCAAAGAATATGATTTGTTCGAGAATATATCGATTTTTTTCATGATCACATCAATAAATATTGGAAATCGATCGATTTCTTCCACCATTTCTAATGGTAATGAAATTTTTTCACTTTTATTTCCAATACAAATAATATCGAGCCTTGTTAGGTAAATGAAATTTTGATTGATTAAAGCTCATTTTTTAACAAGAAAAAAAAAGTGTTTGCTTAGGAAATTTTAACAAATATATTTACAATTAAAATATATTTGCTTAAAGTGATATTTTATAGATCAAAAGCATCCCTCATTAATTGACCTCCGAGAAGTGATTTGACTATGAAACGGTCGTAACTAAGACGACTTCATACAGAAATATATATTGAGGGAAATTCAAGAATCATTTCTGAAATTTCGATCCTCATTACATTATAACACCTTTTTCTTTCTAATATGAGGTATTGAACTCACAGATTTTCAAATTAGTAAACAATGCCAACAAGTTTTATCTTCTAAAATTTACCTGTTTATGATTTGATTTTCTATTTTTCAAACCATACCATAGAAATTTGAGGTTCAACTGAGTATTTTTTTATCATGCCAGCTTAACTGAGGTGGTTCAAGCTGAAAAACGTAGTCGTCATGATGTTTGAGGTCGTTTTTCTCTCATTTTTAACAACTTCGTATTTTAAAGTAAATTTGTAAAGTTTTTTTTTAAAGATATCAATTAGATTTGATTAAAAAGGTCCCTTTCATTATTAAAATAAAAGAAAATCACTTATGACTTGTAATGTGATAGAATGCAGTTTTTAGATGAGTTAACAATGACTTTATTCGAACCTCTTCAGAATTACTGTACGAGGTAGCTTCGTGAGGTAATTTGCACTCTATTGCTCGAAACATAATGTTGAGATTTAAAATTAACCTAATTCAATCGATAATCGATTTGAAAAGAATTCTATATTGTTTGAAATATATACGCAAGTAGAAGCACTTCGATGAAAGCATAAAATTTTTTTGACTCATTTATATACCTCAGCGAAATGTAGGTAGGAGGAAAGATATATGCAAATTCTTACGATGAAAATAGAAAAAAGATACACACACAAACACATGTGAAAATATTTGGTAATTATTATATTAGGATAAATTCAAACAATTATAAGAGAAGCACATGGTGTACTTACAAACACCATGATGACTAAACAGAAATCAATCAATCAATAGAGGTCAAACAAAGATCGAAAATTTTTAAGGCGCACACTTTTGATCTCTGACGGTTATTTCTTGGAACACTTTTAATTTTGCTTTCATATCGGTAATTATAGTGTATTTCGTGCATAAGTGAGGATTTTATGTGTATATTTGAGTAACGGAACATCTAAGCGGCGTTCCAGCACGACACAATGAGGTTCGATATGCAATTTTGAGTTAAGTGTCGTAACTACTAAGTATTATGTTTCGTGAGATGATTATTCTCCTCGGATTTTATGTTCCAATATAATTGAGGTACGGCTAGTTGAAATGGTAACCGAAAAGAAAAATAACGTCGATTATTATTTGAAAAATTTTTCAACAATGCCAATCAATCTTTCAACACAATGAAACATATGAGAAAAAAAGATGAGCTTTTTGAGGAAAGCAGTAACATGGAATAGATCGATCCTCAAAACCTTCAGATGGATATTTTGAGAATTTGCATACCTAGCTTAACAACTTATGGCATGTAACAAATCGATTGGATTACTGTAGTGTTCAATAGTAGAACTTTATGTACTGTACCAACAACAGATCAATTACAGCTTGTTCATTATGAACCAACTGGCATGCATTGGATTTTGAGTAGTTCTGCCAGTCGATAGAGAGGAACAACTACAGGGTTTATAATAACGAACTGCTTTGAGTTCTACATAGAACTACGTTATTTCAATCGATCTTGAGGAAAAGCATGAACTCATGAGGATGGACTTTTTTATGTTTTGATGTTTGTTCAATTTTTATAAGGCATGCCGATTATAAAAGTGATAAATACGTTGAGTGCAATATGACAATGAAAAATTGCCTACGATCGTGCTTCACACAACATCATCGTCGGACTCGGTGGCGTTAAAAATAACTGATCGACAGCAGATAATGTAGAAAAGTGAAAACAACCGTATTCCCTTGAGGGCATGAAATGACGGAACATTCATAGATTTATCGATATCACGAATAATGTTGAGGCATTAAACATTCCTCATTTTACTCAACCATTATCAGCTATAAAATATAATGAAGCTTGTGGTTATCATTATTGGTTATCTTTATCACTACGAAATTATATAAAATAAGAATATCTCCTTATCAATTGAGGCTTGATAAAAATTAACTGAGAAAAATATTTTGTTCTGTTCATCGCAGTTTGGTACCACCAAGTCATAACAGTATGCGAAGACGTCGATCAATTTATTTAAGCATAAGCTTAAAATTTTAAGCTTTTAAGCTTCTCAAGCTTTAAGTTTAGCTTAATAGAAGCTACAATAAACGCCGACGTTAATGAGTAATCATGTAGGATGAGAAATGATCGAAAAAAATGATTTCATAAGGTTCCCTTCGAATATATCCTGATACGGCGCTGGAAACTGAGGGCTTACCTGGATTTACACATTAATTCAAGAGGAACAAGTTCTATCAATGACAACTACCCACACCAATTATTTTGATAGCCGTTCATTTATTTCGAAAAGACAGTAAGCTTGATTAGCCTTAATATGAACTCAAACCGACCACGTAATACTGTGATACCTCATTCTAATCAGTTACTTCACCCCATTATCAATGAATCAGTAATTGAAACAAGGGCGAAAATATCATGATGGTGTTAAAGAAAGATTAAACACCGAACAATTTTTGTATAAGAGTTTTCTCAAACCAATGTTTCGTGACGTCATTCTCGTTTTTACCTCAAACTGTTTCGAATTGTCAACTCTTTAAAGACTTTGTTGTTCGTTTATTGTTTATTTAAATAGGAATTTTAGCATCTGTTACGATAATAGATCACACTCTAATCGATTTCATTAAATAATTCATATAAAAGCGTTTTTTATATTATGAAATTCCTTAAAAAAATATTTCTTGGAAGAATTTTTTACAATCAAACTGAAACATTATTATGGAGGCCAACGGTTTGATGATGATGAGGAGGAGGAGGAGGAAAAATGAAATCAAAGGCGTGGGAAAATCAAATCAGTAGAAGAAAAAGAAAAACGAACTGGACGGCATTAGGTCTTCCCAAGAAATCGAATTATTCAAGAAAACCAATATCCAAGCAAAGACGATCAGAGAGAAAAAAAAAACAACTAAAAATAACAAAACACACACGACGGCCATATAGAACAGATAGCATCCTGAGAGAGGAAAATCACGACCGAAAATTGAGTTCGTATTGATTGTTTACTTGAAAAAAAAATTATCCATAATACTTGAATAGAAATTATGTGATCTCGTTTATTGTTTTTTTTCTCTTGCCTAGCTCATTAATCATCAAATATTTTGACCTACTTAATCGTTCAATCTTTTGATCTACCCAATGGCTACTCTGTACAAGTTGTAAAACAATCGATTGGACAAGTGGTAAGATGAGTATATGAACCATATATGGCTCATATTTTTTTAAAAGATCAGTTTTTTTTCTAATTTTGATGAGATTTATACAACATGATAATAAAATGACGTCATTTTATAGAACTACGGAAACAAGCGAGTGGACGAGTGTTAAGAGCTGCCTATGAGCCATAAGCATGGCTCATATTTTTCAAAGATCGCTTTTTTTTATATCGACAAATTACACGACATAAGAAAATGACGGTTATTATTAAAAATGAGTGAAAAATGGAACATTATTGATGAAAAACCAACGGCTTAATTGATACACTCAAATTGATAACAATTTCGGCTACTCATTGATTTAAAGAAGAGTTATCGAGAGGAAAAAATCGATAGCTTAGATGTTTTGATAGGTTTTTGTATAAGAACTTTGAAAACGAGGAAAAAATATTCATAGAATGATTCGTAGACAAATTTAGAATTGTTTAAAAAGGTTGGCTGGCAAGTAGAAGAACTTCTTATCAACGTTGACGAGAACGTCGATGATTTCTGGACCTCAATGGGTAGGAAATGATTTGATAACAACAATTAAAGGTCCGATATGGCAAAAGCTTCTTTTTTTCTTCTTCTGAAAAATTGTTCATTCAATGTTTCCGAAGACAAATAAAGTCTGGTAGAGCATGAAAATATACGATTTATTAGAAACGGATGGAAAAAAGCTCTTGAGTTCAGAAAAATTATAAACCGCTTTTTTTAGACTCTTCTACGTTCCATAAAGTGCACAGCAATAGTAAATGAGGAATAGAGGAAAATCTGAATGAAATAAACAACGATAAACATATAAACATGTTGAATTGTTGATGTTTGTTATTGTCAGTGTCCCACTCTAATGAACGTTTTCTCATACAAATTAGTATATTAATGAAATCAAAGAGTACTCTGAAAGTACGGCCACGTAGACGACGAAGCTTCATCAAGATAAAGCAGTTATTTCGAACGGGATAACAACATGAAATAGGCGGAGTCAAAAATATGAATTTTATGAATATTCCTAGAAATTCGCTAATTACGACAATTGTAAGGAGGTACAAACAAAAAGCCTCAGCATAGAATTGCACGTACTAATAAAAAACGTACAAGTACACATACCAGAATCAATAAACGAGGAAAAGTGTTATTTGACCTCAAAATGTTACTTGACCTGATACTCTAATCATTTAACACTCAAGCGAATCATTTTGATAACATTAACGCAATTATTATTATCTTTTTATCAATTTTACCAAAGAATTTCGGCTATTAAGTAATAATAATAGTAAGATTTTATAAATGATCTACCGGTAGCTGAATAATCAATCGAATTGAATTGCGGACGAGTTTCACCGGGCAAATTAAAACGCGTTTACTACGTTCGTTAACGAAAAGGAAAAAAAATACTTTGCACTAAAACTTCTCGTCACTATGAAAGCCATATGTCCTCACTATAACTATAGCTCTATTGTATGCTTGAAAATCAAAGCGATAAAACGTCACCGTTTATCTTCACTCATCAACTGTTTGCAGTCGAATTGAGTTCATTGAGTTCATAACTTAAGCATTGAGGATTATAGCAACTTATCCTATATTTTCTAAGCAACCAAGGATTACTTCCGAACGATGGTCATTACGGCAAATCGATCTCACACCCATTTATGACCGTCGCCGTCTTTAAAGCAAATCTCTGATGACGTCATCGGAATTATACTATTCTGAGGACGTGGAAATTATAGCGGTATTAAAATGTGTTCTAATCGAACAAATAAATCTTTTTACAAGTTTGATTATTGAAGGCTTTATATGCAGGGTTGTTCTAAGCAATCATAAATAACCTAACCTCAACATTTTCACTCCTCATTTCTTTTTACACAAAAAAAAAGATAACAACAGCTTCAGAATGATTTTAAAAAAGTTCTCTACGATTTAAGACGAGTGTTAATGAGGAATAATTTATAACGCCTCACATGCAAACCTCTAATTATTCGATAAATATTCCCAAGAATTTCATTTCTTCTGCCTACCAATTTTGAACCGAAACTAGAAGTTGCTTTTTTTGAGAAAAAATTGTATCGACACTAAAAGAGGAAATGTGTTTCACCTCAAAATGAGTTTAATGGAACATAAAACACAATAATAATAAGCCAATCGATAACAATTGTTTCTTTGTTATATTAAGTTAGCTCGATCACATTAAAATTCTCATGAGCTTTTGTTAAGCCAGAGTTAGATTCAGCATACTTTAGAATGAAAAAAAAATCACTTTTGACTTACAATAAGTTATTCAGAGGGCGAAAAAAAAAGAACTCATTTACATAACAATTGCTGGAACGCACCAGGATTCAATTATTCACTCTGAACAGAAAAAAAAAACGTAAGCCAGCAAATTATGGAGGCCAAATGGGATTGTTTGAGTTCAAAGCAACCAATTTCATCGTGTGAAGAAATTCTAGAGGTCTAGAAAGAGAAATTAATCTCTATCGATTTTGAAACGATAGGTTCAGAAAAAATTTGCAGTCAAAGTGATTTCATTCGGAACTCAACTCAGAATCTGCATACTTCCCATATAGCTCGATTGTCTGATGACGTAACGAGTGAGTATAATACTAGAATAACAATGATGACTGTTTGAAGTTCTATTTTTGAGGAGGAGAAGTAATGGATAAGAGTAAAACTGGACCTCAACTTACTGTACATTATAGTACTATACATTATAATAACCTCAAAACGTTATAATAAAAGTTAAAGTGAATATCATCAATGTAACTTCAGAATGTCGTATGAAACCTTTATATATCTCTTATTTTTTGCATTCATCACTTTGCTCATTAAATTCATGATTGTGAGGGTGACTGACACTCCGTGTATATTATGATACCCAAGTTGACTTATCAATTTTGTTCCTCCTATAGAGAAATATCCTTTATTACATAGAAGATTTCTCTATCCTCAATCCTAATAAACCTATACTCAAACGAGCGTATCTCTTTTCCATCTTCATTCTTCTATCTGCCTCTTCTTCTCTCTTACACACACACACTAATCGATAGATCGGTCATCCGCACCAATCGATCGATATCGTGTCGGGCATGAGATAACACCTGCCACTAGCCACCACCAATCAATCCTCTTACAAAATTAGTAACATACTGTCCGCGCTGTAGCAATACGCTATTAGTAATCCACGCGATACTAGTTAGTTCATAACATATTCTACTCATATCATTCAATATTTTCACTTCACTTCACTCTTATGTACTGCCCTCACTCTTTATCTATGCATAATTCATGGAAGCTTTCCTACGTATAAGCAGATTGCAGTGATATTTATTCCCATCTCATAGATTTGTCTAGCATACACTTCTTATTGTACCGCAATCACCTTATATTGCATTTTACTGTTTGGACTTTTAGTTATTAGTTATTTGTTATCGTATTATTGCTATGTATTTATATAAAGGTTCAATTACCCGAGTTCGAGGTGAAATAACTCAACTTTGGAGCAAACCTAACGGCTACCGAATTCCGAACTCCGAACCCGACTCAGTACAAAAACATCCTACCAATGCTTTCCAAGCTTTCCCCTACATCTTCAAGATTTCGTGATATTTTTTCGGTATAACAGATTAGCCTCACGTACCTCACCATGTTCGAAGAACATTGCCAATATGGAAAACGAATATACTGAAGAGGAACAGATGGAAAATATACGAGACATGAGTTACCACCAATGACGAATATACTAAAGAGGAACAGATGGAAAATATACAGGACATGAGTTACCACCAATGATGAGCCCGACGATTATCCAAATGAGTAACTGAGTAATCAGCCGTTCACTTAAGAACTACGCAGTAACAAAAGCTCAGCTGGAATAACTATGCACCGACTTCTTTATTTATTACACAGAAAAAACATTTAAGAATTTCACAAAAAAAAACCCTACACAATTAAATGGTATTAGTACTATATTTATTAATGTAATCTGCATTGTGATAAGCCATTATCACACATGAGAATGTATAGATTTAGCGAATCCTATACGTTCTTTACCAAAATCATAAATATTACAATAGGTACGAATCCATGAGTTACCAAGTATCCAAGCAGGACCGAAACCACCAGAAAACTTCGCGAAGAAAGCAAGAGCGCACTGAAATCAAATAACCTCACAATTTTTTCCTACTTTTCCTAATGCATATCAGTTAGTTATTCTGTGTAAATCTTATAAAATTATTATAAGACTTAATAAGTCACCCTTCCATTTCCAAAACCAATGTCGACCACATATGCTTCAGAAGGTACAGTATAATTTATGCCGTTGATGGTGAACACCAAGTCAGGTTGTGATTTCATCGTCGAACAGTCAACAGTGTACATCAGATGTTTAAAATCAAATCGTGCATGGGTTTGTTTTGCTAAAGCTCTCATGATGTGATGCGGTACTGCACTAAACGGCATGCCACTGTCGGATAGTACCTGAAGAAAGTAGTTTATTTAGATAGGTCAGTGCATATTTAGAGGATATAAATCATTAGTATAACTAATAATTATTTTTGTGCAAACTACTTTCTACTTCATGGCAGGCATGGTAGGTTTTGGGGGCAATCGTGGACATGGTTCGATCCGAGCCCCCGTGTTTTTCCTCTTGACTTGTTGAAGAGAAGTGAAGCTCAACCCATTTTTCACTTTATACAAGCTTAAAAAATTTTTAATTATTGCGTTTTCTACTTACCTCTTCACTTTTGCTTGTCGAAAAATCTCCAACAGAGAAGCCATCAAGACGGAACTGCCAAGTTTTCTTTGTGGATAATGGCACATATTCAATTTTGGATTCACAATTTTTCGTATCGATAGCACCGAAGGTAATTAGACCTGCGTTACCTCCATTTTTTGACTGAAAGTAGGCTATGCATATTCTTAAAAGCTACAAATAAATTACAACATCAATGAGATTCTTGTTCAACGAAAAAAAAAAACTGAAGGACACTCAGATTCGACAATTTTTCGTTTTTTGTAGCAGTTTAGTTCGCTTCGTTCTTCTGGAGCTGTCGTCCACTATGATGGACTCTTAAACACTTGGTGGCATTAGTGGAACTCATATCATGATTCCTCATCATTTTTAGTGGTGAATGCATTTTCTTATAGTAAGCTACGACCGTATTGAAGAAATTTGTCTATGTGGACATCTTCTCCATTCCAACAGCTTAATTAAGCACTAGCCTTCAATTTTATTGATTACCTACGATACTGCTTCAATTTTCTTCTTCTTGAATGACCTGAAGCTTCTTTTACGCATTCGATGTTGACATAAGCGGTCTACCACTTTATACCATGATAGATTTTTTTCAGTTTAATATTCAATGCAAAAAAAAGGTGGTGATTAAGAAGGACGGTACTGCTGAAGTATCAATTTTACACTTTCTTATGCTAGTAAGAATATGACCCAACGCCGTATGAGTAAGTTTGTTAGAAAACTCATCGACTGGTAATCTTTCATTTTCGCATAACATGAGTTTCCAAGGAAGAGCGACGTTCTGAAGAAGTGCCGCAAGATTCTCTTCTTACTATTATTTCGTTCAGTTAACCCCACACCATGATTTCTTCTTTAGTTGGTGCGATTATCGCTATAAACACTCAAACAACAAGTTTATAGGAAAACGATTCAATGCGTACAACTTCTCTTATTTGAATGCAGAGGAGGTTGAGGTTGGTGATGGATAGCTGAATGGCAAAACCGATAGCAACTACATTTCTTGATAGCATTTTTTTCTAACAGATGGAAAAACATGATGCTATGTTGAACAGCTTGCTACACATCACGTTCAACACTCATGACCACATGCCAGGCTCAATAAGGTAGTAAACCGCTTAGAGGAATTTAATGGATCACAAAATTATCTAAATTTTTCGGCCAAAAGATCTTATTGTCAAGTCTACATTGCCGGAAGGCAATGCTTTTCAATTTATGACATATATAAATAAAATACGATTGGAAAATTATTTTTTAATGTAGCGGCTCACCCTTTTGTCCATCCAGACGGTGAACAGCGGGGCATCAAGCATAGGAAGCAGATTTGACATTGGTGACGTTATCTAAATATCTCTTTCTGGGAGTGTTGTTAAGATGAGTACTGAGGAGTTAATCGTACTTATCAATCACTATAAGAATTATTATAAAACACCTTATCTAAGGAACGTTCCGGCCATCCAAGTCCAAACATTCCATCAAAAGGCATGATACCAAAGAATTTCCCGATATCTGTAGCATCGACAAATTCTTGCTGTTTGATGGTGTGACCTTCAATACTGAACGGTTTCATGACCTCTTACGAATTGAGGTCATTTAGTTGTTATGTAGGCTAATATTTTACCAGCTAATGATACAACATCCATCGCTAAAATTCCTTTAGTCCATCCATATCCATAATTAAGCTTAACGGCTTTCTTCTTTGCTAAGAATGTTGATGATTTTGTCCTGTCAAACTTGTTTCTTGTGTAATTATTGCCAAAATATCCATCACAGACTTTCCTCTTACAATTGGTGTCGATTATCCAGAGATTGGACGAACCGGTATCCATCAAAAGAAACAATGTCTGACCTAAAATAAGAAATCTAAGACAGCTGAAGCAGATATTAGAATTCAAAGCTGTTATAACTCGCTACGTTTCTTCCTCCATTTGAGGCGAATCTTTCGGTAATACCTCAAATAATTAATAGTATATGTTTCTGGAAGCTATTTTTTTTTACTGGAGAAAGCTTTTCAGGGCAACATTTCCAGTGACGTTCGAAATTGGGTAATGATTACAACTAAACTTATGGAAAGAGTCACATCCTCAATTCCTCAAACGAATCATCTACTCAATTTATACAAATATCTCTCAACTTACATACATCTTTGGTTATTTATGATGAAAATCGTGAACTCTTTAGCTTAACTATGCTATTATTTCGTGAACATCGTGTTTGATAAATTCGGAGAAACGATGGCTTCACTCAGACAGTTTTAATTATACCTCAATCTAAACACTAACGAGTTGTAAATCTAAACATAAAACGTCGAAACACCTATATATTCTTGTTAGTGCTATGAAAGGAATCCTTCTATTCTGAAAACAGTAGTATCAGTGTTACTTTAGATGAAAAGATTCATTAGAATTTTATTGTAAGCTGTAAAGCATCTTTAATGATCAATGGAAGTGAGGATCACAATTGAGGAACTTGTCAACAGAACTTGTCTTCACTTGAGAAAGTACACTTACTGATTAATTTGTGCCCTCGTAGCATAATCAATTTGACTGGATAATAATCGATTCCAATAGATATAATATTTAGAAAAAACAACAATAGTTTCAACGATATTTCAAGTCCTTCACGTATTTATCAAAATATGTATAGTAATATTGGTTGAATGGAGTTGTTTATAAGTCAAGCAAAATGAATTGCCTGGAGGTAAAAAGAGTTTTTTCTCTCAGCTTCACTTTGAAGTATTTACTACGAATTTTCCTCAAATACATAAAAATATTTGTATGTGATATTTGCTTTGATGTTGATTCTCCAGAAGGTAAACATATACATCGTAATTTGTTTACCTAGTAAATAAGATAGTAAATAGTTGAAAAATTTTATCCTATAGAATCTACAGACTGCTAAAAAACATTCATTTTAAAGATTTCTTTTGTGAACCTCATTTCTGGAAATCCTTCCTCGTTTTCGCTTCACAAACAAGATTTGAACTCACCGGGTGTTCCAATTGTTATATTCCCAACGTTAACGTCTTCGTAGTAGTCAATTAATGGAAGCGATCCATTTTTAGGTAACTCAGCTCGAAAGCGATTATACTCTTCTAGGTAATTGTCATTTTGATCGTCTCTAAATCAATAACTATTTTCATTATGTTTATATGCTGAGTTTGTGTGCTTATATGCTGGGAATTTTCTAATTATTCTTGTTTTCTGACGTCATCAATCGATTAACGTTTCAATTATAAGAGCATTTAAGATTTGAATAGATGAACAATTTTTCGGTCCACGACGAGCACATTTCACAAACGATGACTGTAAATAAGTACTGTGGTTAGCAAATAATGCGCTCTTGCTAATTTTTTGAGGTAGCATTAAAAAAACGCTTTGCCCACATTTCCTAGGTATCCTATTCAACGCAAGCATAATATTTCTGGCTGAGCTCCTGATTTCATTATAGCGTACTGGTGAATTTTATGGTGGGACTCTTGTTTGTCAACAACAACATCTGTCCGTCTTACCATCAAACGATCTCTGCCAAGTAGGTATTTACAAAATTCCTTATCTATTAAGCACACTATCACCATTTCATAATAACAAACATAGTATTATGATAGCAATGTTTACCACCTGTTTATGGAAGCAACAACACATGCATTGAAAGCTTATTACCTTAAGTACTGCTATTCTTCACAAGATTTTTGATATATTTTGTTTTTTTTTTCTTACACAATAAATAAGCTTAAATGAATCTCACGTGAGGGACCGAGTTTTAAGTGATCTCAACGAACGAGTTTCCATTTTGTACGTTATGGCGTGAAGTGCAACCACAATGACAGTAGCGACAATAAGAGTCTTCATTTTGATGACCATGAATTCTTAAAATAAGTGTTAGCATAAAATTCTGTAACTTCTGAAAACAATCAACACTGTGTTTCTTTTCCTATTTTTTTTTCCTCAGAATAGTTCTCGTCTTATCAAACACAAAAGAAATTCGTAAGAAATACATCCTAACACTTTTGGTTGATTCCTTGTTGTCCATGTGCATCATATTTAATCAATTAGACTCAAAACTGGCCTCATACAAAAACAATTACAAAAAAGTGATAAAAAAAGACAAGTACGTTTGGCGTTGTTTACTGCGCTGTCAGCTTTTATAGAGGTCTCATCCGTAAGAGGTATTTGTTATCGTACGGACTGTGAGGGAATTGACAACAAATTTTCATGTCGTTGAAAAAAATATAGCTTATCAATACGGTTTGTCTCAATGAAGGAGAAAAGTTTCATTCTGCCGTGTAAGCATAACAGATAAGATGCGGTTTGCTTGATTGGGTTCACTGTTGCGATTGTGCTACTACAATGAAAATACTATGAGGCAAACAAATTGAGTGACTTCTGTATTCAAATCTACTACATATTTCAATCATACTCGGATTAAGCTTGGAACTCAGTGTGTATCAGATCATCCAGGTGACACGTCGGAAAGTATGCGTATTCGTCTAATGGGTTCGGAGTGAAAAGCACATATCATTAAATTATCATCTTCTAATAGTAATTAGAGATGAATGTTAATCGGTCGAATAGAGTTCTGCCACGATGAATTCAAAGAGTTTTTTAAGGGAAGAAAACAACTGTATATGTTGAACTATGACTATATTCCTAACGATGCTGAGTTAATCGCAAAGCTTGCGAACGCAGATGCCGTTAGTATACGTATCTCATTGATCTCCACACTGGATTGCTCACGACTGCTCTACCGAGTTCTCATTCTGACATCACGAGATGCTTCACTCATTTATAAGTGGGTATGTAATCAACCATCATCACATGTTAACAGGATGTAGCTGAGATTATGCGATATCGTCATTACAGCATCCAGTTGAACTGGTAATTACGGAATAATTCAATATATAAGGTGTGCCAGAAAGTTCTGTCCGTTTCTATGACATATTTCAACTCGTAAGCATATGTTTATTTGGCTCATATTTGACCC
Source organism: Dictyocaulus viviparus (assembly GCA_000816705.1). NCBI lineage: Eukaryota > Metazoa > Nematoda > Chromadorea > Rhabditida > Metastrongylidae > Dictyocaulus > Dictyocaulus viviparus. The sequence continues at coordinate 1,582,296 of KN716150.1, read as the reverse complement.
TCTACTTATAATATGTACTCATTTATGTATTTGCTTTTAACTGAAGCAATTAATCAATGAGAACTGTCACATGTAACATTGCTTAAATGTGTTTTTCCCGTGCTTGCGATATCCTCACTGCGCGAAAGAATACGAATGAGGAGGATAAGACTGCCCTGATTTGATTGATCGATCATTTCTAAATCGTATCGAGTCGCAGGTAAGAATCTGATGATGTTAAGGCATCAGGGTTTAGGCATGAAAAAGCTTACACGTGAAGCAAAATTTGCTCTGCATAACGAATACGATAGGACGGTATAACACCTTATAGAACTTTGAGGGCACAGTAAAAGCTTAGGTCAGGCTCCAAAGAATATTTTGTAGAATGTGTGCTCCTCTGTATGATAGCCTCCTAGCATATATGTTGAGGAGTGGAAGTGAAGATTGTCAAAGCTGGTAATATATGATGTGTTTCCATTATTAAGCAAATGATTAGGGTCTTTAGTTATTTGAAAAATCGATACACATAATTAATTTCAGGTCAACGAATGCAGAGCGTTACTTCTACACAACGTCGTTGTAGAAACATTCCATTTGCTATTGGCAGAGCTAATGTGACACTTGGCTATATGTGATGTGAAAGAAGTTTTTAAATGTTTTAATGACTACAACACTCTCCTCGAATAATTCCGTCAAGCATCGTTGTTCTATTGTTATTGCTTGCCGTTAGGTATCAACTCGCTCACCAGATTTTCCAGCGTTATCTCTGTTTTGTCACATGAGGTCTCATTGACTCTCCCTCTTTGTATATATTAATCTACTATTGTAGCGTTTCCTCTTTATGTTCAATTGCAATATCGTTTGTTATCAACTGTTAAGCTCTATGTATAATCTAACAACGGCATTCTTTATATTTATCTTTCCTCTCTTTCTATTCTACAATTACCGATTATCGTTATTATATGCTATTGTATTTTTTAAATGTTTTTATATAAAAGTTTAACTATTCATGTTTGGAATTTATCGAACGGCTACTGAACGGGTGGCGATAGAAGGAATGTTTCCAACAGAGGTCATAAGAACTCTGGATCACCTTACTATTTACAAAATTCGCAAAAGGACCACGATTTTAAGGCCCATTCTTTATTCAGTAGACAGATCCAGTTTTTCCGCACTGTAAGAGGCATGAGTGCTTTTAGTAAGGAATACTGATACATTGTATTACCTAGAACTGCTCTCTATTCATTTTTTTCCACATAAATTTAAAATGTCACATTTTACGCAAATTTTTTTCTCTCCTCCCAAACCGGTTTGTTCTACATTAGAGCACAATATCGAGAATTAAATAACATTAATATAAGTTGAAAAGGACGCAGTATGGATTGTATAACGAAATCGAAACGTTCCATCGACATTTGTGAAACGTCGTTGTTGTTGAAATCGACTGAACGCCTTTATAACCAACGTCAAGAAGATCAACGTGGCATTCAAATCAAATACCAGTCGAATCGAGTAGGCGACACATTCTAATATCATACACTTCAGCTATTGTGATCCGGACTTTGAAGATTTCTAATGAGTTCCAATTTGAACAAACAACTAATGTACGATGATAACAACCATACACCGTTCCGACAACTCCGTCGACGTCAACAGTGCGCGAAATTGGAAGTGGAGCCTGTCACATAGTTCATATCATTCTACGTTTAGTTCAGCTACGCCATAGAATCTTTCTAACTTTCATGCCTAGTATTTTTCAAATACATTCTAGAAATAGAGGATAACAATAAGAGTGTGAGGATGGTTTGTGCTAGGTAACTTATCACGTCTACAGATGCATCTATATCTCTACAAAATGAGTTGACTAAATGTTAAGAACAATGTCCATTTATGTTTTGAGTTGTCTACAATTAAATGTAAAGTGTCAAACAAAAAAAATAATCAAGCAAAAATTTACAAGGTCATGTAATAACCTTGTGGGAATAGCGTGATCCCCTTGAGTAGCATGCCAATATGCGTTGAGGATGACAAAAAACGTGTAAAGATTTTATGTCGTATTTTTAATTCTGTACAAGTTATACAACTACCTTTAATCACATTATATAACATTCCTGGATGATGCTAGTAAGCGTAGCTTTAACATACCTCGCACCTCGCAAAAGTTCCTATGGCAATTGTAAGCATTTCGTTTGTGTGTCGAATAACTAGATTTTTTAGGGATGACACTGTTATTTTTTTCCGACATTACTTTGGATTTTTATGAATCAATACAATGGTGAGCAAGTCTTCATTTTTCTTCTTGGATTTTTTTTTCTTAGAAAGTGAATCGACGATGATTCAGAAGAAACCATTTGTCAAATGCGAAAAGTAGGGCGCCATCGTTCACTTATCGTCTCCATTTTATCGCACATGCCGTTATGCCTATGTCTGGTTGATTTGCAACGTGTTATTAGTTTCTGACCGATATTGATCAATATATTATAATGTTGAGTTTACTTTTCTAGATAGATCTTTTCGTTTTCTAATGATACCCATCGTTTTTTTTTGTTGAGGAATTCGTCTATTGAAATTATCTCTCAATCATCTACGAGTGAAAAAAGCCCTTTCTTCCCTCATGTGTTTTTTCAATCATTCATGGTTTCGGTTCTCTAAGTTATATATGAAAGGGCTTTGGATTTCTTTTCTTGAGTCAAACTGCAAGTGATTAGAGTGCAAAAACCATTTTGTTATTTTTTGCCATGTCCCTATTTATTGTATAAGCTTAAGATACTTTAGAACGATATCTTGTCATGCAATATTTCCGTATTACATTAATGGAACATGTTCCTATTCCTAATAACCTCTTTTTCAAACACTGTAGTTGTGAAGCATCCCTGTTTTAGTTATACTCGCGTCACTTATCATGTTCTTTAAAGAACAAATAAGTAGTTTTTTTTTGTATTAAAGCAAAGAGCTGTGTTTGGCAGAGTACCACTTCTTGTCTCGATTGATAAGTTAAAGAAATGTGTTTTATCAATTTGTTAGTCTACTCAGAGTTTTCGATAACAGTAAATTGCCACAATATTCCTCAACTTATGTATTTTATGCAATCTACATAGTATATTGTTTCTCATGCAATACTAACATATGATGTTACTTCTAATTTGATATTCACTATGCTTCGTTATTTATGTTTCACTAGGTCGTATTTCTTCGTGCGGTTTAACTTCAGGAAGTTTCCATAAAGAGAAGTATGAGTGGCTACAGATTTCCTAGTAGTGAAAGTTCACTTATGCTAGTTGAAGTATCCGACTGCAAACTACGAGAATGTAATAATTCGGATGCTAGCTTGAATTCTGGACAGTGAGATATGCCTTTTCTATACTTTATTTTCTATTCGATATTAGTGTGGTTCAGTTTTATCCGATTTCCGATGCTTTTTTCATGTGGCTGCGTTTAGATTGCAGTGGGAGCGTGGTGCGTGGAGTGATGAGTCCCCCATCGAGGATCCGCCATGGTACATCTCGTTGATGGTCAAGTTTTCGTTTGCTGTTATGTTTCTTGCCGGAATTTTGGCTGATTTTCTTCGTACACGAGGTTTTATTAAAGTAGCAGTTGCTTCGGACGATCCAAAACATCAGGTTATTCCTCACTATTTTCGCATTATTTATTGATGTATAGGTTTTCGTTGAAAGTGCCTATTGAAACTTTGAAACCAATGAATTTGTAAAATGTTGGGAGTGCTATGTAATAATTAGATTAGCTGTAATTTATGTGTTTCGAAACTCAACTGAAAATGATAGCTTCTACAACATTTCTTTGTAATGAAGTGATCTTAATACATAATTCTGCAATAATGATTATTGTTTTTATTAATAAATATTACCACAGGGATTCGCACCATTAGATAACCACTTTGAAGCAGTCTACATCAACCATATTTATCGAAAATCAAGCGATGTCGTGAATCGTCCACTATGCGGTGTACCTGCTAGTGTAATGCGCTTGAAAGACAGGTATACGGATGACAACGGATGGACACAGAAGTTGGTTATTTCTGAGATATTTTTTAGTCCCAAAGTTTCTTGTAATTTTTTTTCGTATCGTATCGATAATTGCTGTTCGTCTATAACTTGCTACCTTTACAATAATTGCTCTGTTAAGTTTAAACAGTTTCTGTTCTTAAAAAAAATTGCTGTATCCACTCATTTTATTGAAATAGGTAATCACGACAGTGTTCACCTGAAAACTGATTTAATAATAATGCCATTTTTGCTATTACGTCATATATACACGCTGTCTGTCCGCTATCGTTAATGTTTCATGACTTGACATTTCATTATCTTGATGAGTGACACCTTGATGTTTTGTCGGCTTGTCGAAACTTGTCGCTGATCAAATCGTAATTATGATCGATACTTCCTGTCTCTTTGATCAAAAATTTGCGGAAAGTGCTGTAAATTTATACAGTATTATTAAATTAGGTGAAGTTATTTCAATAGTTATTCGAGCTCTATGTGACTGAGCTATGTCAGAAACATTATTAGTGGGATAAATAGTCAACTACATAGTTATTTATTTACGTTCATACTTGCAACTTAAATAAAACAATACAATAATATATGTCAACGAGATTAGCAACGGCATTATACCGAAATGCATCAGAATTATTGTCGATTATCGTCCTAGTCGAGTAAAACTTCAATTTTTTCTATCGTGCGCAGGTTTACTCAGATTCCTTATTTTACTAGCATTATAATCTTATTCCAAATATGAAATTTCATATTTCTTATGACGTATCAAACCCTTTGAAAGTATTACCGGCAATAAGTGGATTAATGTGATGCATCAATACAAATTTGTTAGGTAAAAGACAATGAAGAGGTTACCATAATTCAGTGAAAACCTTGGTCATTCCTTATTTGGAATTATTTATCCTCTATTCTAATCATCCTAGTGTAATCAACTAGGATACTTCTAGCATAGAATCTTCAACGTAGCGACTGATTATAGACTGAACTTAAGAACGATCCCGTGTTTAGAAAGTTATTGTTCTACCAGGTGGTGTGAAGCTTTAATTTGATGATGGCTATGTACCTACATCACGTGATCGTTTAATTCTTACACCCTGTCAGAAAGACGTGGAAAAAGTGATTGATATATGTTCTGTACCGATTATAGCAAAGGCATACAGTACATGTAGGACACAATTGCAACTTAGAGTTTAGAACACACCATCATTGTGTTATAAAACGAGTTTTTTATGATGGTTATAAGTTTTAGTAAAGTAAAAGAAAATTATGATCTAGAAAACTTTTGGGTTTTATACAGGTTTACGGGTACAGAAAGTGAAGTAATTAACATGGGCTCTTACAATTATCTTGGATTCTCTCATAACGATGGTCCGTGTGCAGAAGAAGCAGCTCGTTTTATCGACAAGTACGGTCTTCATATTGGTAGTACTAGGCATGAAAGAGGTAATTTGTATTTAAATACATCCATATTTTTTCCATTTTTTATCATTTCACAAGCAAATTTACAATAGCGTATGTTTTCATATATTGCTTAAGGAAATCACCTAGTGCATGCCCAGATTGAGGAATGTGTAGCGCATTATCTCGGAGTTGAAGCAGCTATTTGCTTTCCTATGGGATTCGGTACGAATTCAATGAACATTCCTTCACTTGTTGACAAGGTATGTTGAATTTACAATATTTGATCATTAAAATCTGCATTATGCTTAGGGATCTCTAATTCTAAGTGATGAGCTCAACCATGCATCTCTTGTACTAGGATGTCGCCTTTCTGGAGCAACTATAAAAGTGTTCAAACACAACGGTATTGTTTCTCGAATATTCCAAGATTTTTTTCTCGATAATGGTTTCTTTTAAGACGGAAAAGCGTATCATTACATTTGTAGATCAGTTCTAGTAAGCTATTCATTCCTTATATCATATCGGCCTGAATGCTACATTTGGTACCCTTTTTTCCTCTGAGAAACTTGATTTGTCTAATGCTATACTTTACTTCAATAAACTTAATTCGGTCTAAACTAATCTCTTTTTCTTCTGTATTTACCGATAATACGATAGAAGTTTCGAAAAAACTTTGAAAAAGAAAATTTGAGGTTTAAATTCTCCATCAATATAGAGTCTTCTGTCTTAATCTAACAACTTTACTCATTGCAAGGTAACAGTGAACAACTTGTTTGAAGCTTATACAGCATGCTTAGAACGCAAATAGAGCGGTAAATTTCGGCATAAATTTGTTCACACTTATTGCGTATAGTAACCGCGCTCAAGGTCCTTTACTGCTCTTGTATCTTTCCATTCTTGTGACGTCTTGTCATGAGGCGTGCGCGTAAATGCACGCTTCTTGTGGTCGTTTACAGCCAGTGTTTATCATATCCGATCCAGAAGTTGTGGCGTTTTCCATGTTAACTCCCATAATGCTAGCATCAGAACTAAGAATTCGGATTGGTTATCCACCGAAGGGTATTTAATTGTCTTATATTGAAATTGTTCAAGCCATGCTAATTCATTATCAATTGCACACCATAACGACAGGTAGTAGGTATCTCGTTTCTACTTTGAGAAAAGTGAAATGTGGCGTTTCCCAAGTTTCCGACGGTGTTTTTTTACCAGGCTAGATTGTTGCTGAACCGCTAAAATCGTTTTTCAACTTCCTTCAACCATTGGCACTTTTTAGCACCCGTGACTAACGGCTTATGGTTAGGTCAAGTGTTAGTACTTTTGTTTCTAAGCATTTCTTTTATTTGTATACAGAAATGCATGTAACAGAGGTCTTTTTTTTAGCCTTACAAAAGCGAACAATGATGTGATCCAATGATGAAAGGTGGTTTTACCAAGGTTTCATCCTGATGTCGTCATCCGTGGTTGAAGTATGAATTGATTGATCCTTCACTCTTTCACTTATTATTGGAGGATCCCCAATTTGCATCGACGAATTCCCATATTCGCGGAAAAATGTTGAAAAAAGAAAAAATGTGAGATATGTAGTAGACAAGAATGCCATAAGGAGTTCGTATCTTTTTTCAATTTTCATATAGAATAAAGATTTTTCTGAACCTAAAGTTTTTTTCTTCACCATGAATTTATAGTATTTTCCGTCATTGAATTTTTCAATTTTCTGTGTCTAACTCGTGCTCATCAAATCTGCTGGTCAGTGAACAGCACTTTATGGTACTGATTTTACTTTGAAACCTCACAGAATGGAAAGTGTATGTAGTTGTTTACGGAATATGGCTAGACATGTAAAGAGGATCTAGTTTGAGTCCACAAGATGAGTGATGCGTGGGTGTACGAAAGCTTTGCCACTAGCAACTCTAATACATGCAGTTTGATGAGTTCCGCTGCTTTTAAAAGAGCGTGGAGATTAGCGTTCAAAGGAATCGCTCTGATGTTGCACACATAAACTAAGAAACAGTCTCTATATTGGCGGCATGTTTATTAGATTTTAGTTACATTGGGTTGACCTGAAGATTTGATCTCTAATCCCCAGTTGTCTTATCGCCCGACCTCGAAAACATCCTAGAAGTGCTTAGAGCGTCCACATAACCTTCACAATCACCAGTTTGTGATTAGGGTGATATCGTCGTTTTGCAACGTTTTTTTTTCACTAAGACGTCAACGATTCTTGAAAAGTTTTTTTTGGTAACTTTCTGCGCGAAAATGTAAATGTCTTCGGAACATCTCACATTTCCTACCAAGCAATAAATTACTGGGAGCAATGTTTAGTAAACATCGAACTTAACAATTGTTTCTTTGTAGATGTCAAAGATTGTGAGAAGAAGCTGAGAAATGCACTGTGCTATCCGAGTAAAAAAACAGGAAAAACATTTAACAAGATTCTCATTGTGATTGAGGGAATTTATAGGTGAAGTTGTATTCAATAATTATTTCCAATTTAGCGTTTGCCACCTGGTAATTACTAGTTTCGTAGTATCTCTCTACAACGTGTTATTGATTAGTATGATTTACTTTTTTTGTTAGTAAATGCCGGTAGTTATCACTATTCTTTTTTTGTAGAAACTTAAGTGAAATGCTACAAATAATGCTTCCAATGTCAATTTTCATATTTAGGAAATGCTTATTTAACCGTAAGTGAGCTGAACAGTTCGCTTTGTAGTAATTTAAGGAAAAGAAATTTTCTAGATTGCTCTGGTTAAGTGGCAACGTCAACCCGTTTTGAGGGTCATGTTCGTCAGTGTTCATATTTACAGTACCATGATGATTTTAAAACAACGATATCAAAAAGAAATTATGCTATATAGCAATCGAAGTATAAGAGTCTAAAAAGTAATGTTGTGTCAGGAAATTAGTGACTCGCCGATCTCAAAATCGTTTGATCATTTTCCTTATATTTTATTCCTCTGAACATTTTGGAACCCATTTCAAACGTTTATTAACTTGTTGGTGACACCTATTTACTCATGTAGTTTATACTTGTTTGGCTTATCCTACACCTTATATTTACGATTTTTTTTTTTGGGCGCAGTCTTATTTTCTCGTAGTGAATGCATTACAGTATGGAAGGAACGATTGTAAATCTCCCCGAATTTATTCGTATCAAGAAGAAGTATAATGCGTATCTTTTTCTGGACGAGGCACACAGCGTAGGTAGTGTCTTATCTATTGCTTATTTTCCTCGTTATCTATGATTAGCTGATGTTTTAGGTTCTAAATTATATTTTTTGAGGTGCACTTGGTCCAACTGGTAAGGGTGTTGTGGAATATTGGGGTTGTCATGCAAGAGATGTTGATGTTATGATGGGGACACTGACAAAAAGTTTTGCAGCTGCTGGTGGATATATGGGAGGGACGAAGGTGAGGCTGTTTTAAGTTTGAAAATGATGTATGCAGTTTTATTTTTTCTTAGTCGCACATTTTAACTCTATGATGTATTTGTTCAGGCTTTGATTGATCATATTCGATGCAACTCTGTTGGTTCTTGTTATGGTTCTGTAATGTCACCACCGATAGCTGCGCAAGTACTGAGCAGTATGAAGGTGTGGTAAGCTTAGTCTTACAATACAAAATGTGGATTCAAAGGTATATAGTAGTGCTGAATCTGTCTTTTCATGTTTTTTTGTTGTGTAATTGAGTTTTCGGAAATCTGGCCGTATGTTTTTTCTACCGATTACTAGATTTTTGCTTAATTATTTTAATCAAGGTGATGTGCGGTGAAGATGGAACAGATATTGGGGCCAAAAAAGCTGTTCAATTACTAAGAAACTCCCGATATTTCCGACGACGATTGAAGCAAATGGGTTTCCTCATCTATGGTCATGAGGATAGCCCCGTTGTACCATTGATGACGTTTTACATCACGAAAGTTGTGTGAGTTCAAAACAAGAAATTTTAGACATTTTAAGCAGTTCTAACCACATTTTTCGCAAGTTCACATTCATATTCATGTGCTAATTCAATAAACATTTCAATTTATTCGATATGAAATCATTTTCAGTGCCTTTTCTCGTCTAACTCTCAAATATAAAATAGGTCTGGTTGCTGTAGGATTTCCAGCAACACCACTAATTAAAGCTCGAGTACGGTTTTGCTTGAGTGCAGATCACACAAAGGAACAGCTGGATTATGTGAGTTATGACATTATCAACATCATGTTCCACATTTGTTTAGTTTTTCTTAGAGAATTTTCGTGTAAAGCAACACACGGTTTCTTCTTGAGCAAAAAGTGGTTGATTTATTCGACTTTTTTAGTTTTTTGATTAAAATATAATTACTGTAGACATAATACTTTGTAAATGAATGAACGACTATTTTGCTGGCATATTTCTTGCATGTTCAAGCGCACATGTATTAATTTCTTTTGTCAATTGCATTGGAATAGACATGGCAAGAATTGAGTCCATAGTTGCCATAGTGTTCTCTTCGACGGTTTGCACTTTGCTCATTAACTGAAGAAAGCTTCATTTCTTTAAGTATCATGAGTAGCGTTTTTCTTTAGTGTTTCACATTCAAAACAACCTAATGCTATTTGCCTAATATATAATACCTCAATAATAATAACGTAGTACCTAATATTACAGAAAAAGTAGTCGTAGCGTAGTAAATATAATCAGAAGTTTTGCAACGAAAGCACATATTCAGAAATGTACTTTGAAATTAGAAAACGTTACTAAAAAGACATATTCTGTTAAGAACACTGTGAAAAGGCATTGTTTTCAAATAATGTTTAAAGCTATTGCTTTTTTCGAAATGATTTCCTCATATTTGTGTGTAATCTACATCTAAACTAAACTACGTGATTATTTCTTCTAAAGAAAAATGTCACCGAAGGTCAATTCAGTTAAAGGCAATCGCAATTGAAATTACAAGAAGTAGTCTTAAGTAAATACTTGAACTATAAAATGTTAATATTGTAGTAACGAACCTTTCTCACTGAGAAGGAATAAGCCAGCAGCAACGCAATAAAGAGTGGTATGCTGAGAATATTGATTATTATAATAGGCAAAGGATTCATGTTGACGAGACTTCACCAAGATACTATCGAGGTGTATGAACATTTCTGAAGTTTTGTTTTTATTTGTGGATATAACATAACGTAGTTAGACAACGGTATCAAAAACTTCACTTTCTTCGACCAAAACAACGGTCATGGCTGTTAAGTTTCTGCTAGAATGACAGACGGCTTTTTGGTAAAAGTAGAAGGCAATTTCAAACTACCCTCTGGTAGAAATGTCCGAAGGGGACGCATTGATGAAGGTACTACTCTGATACACCTTTTTAGTAAATATCGAGCGGGTTTTCTCTTCAGTTGTTCGATTGCCGTTGAATGATTGAAACAGTCTTTAGTACTACTGTTGAATACACACGGACTTTCTAGTATGACCCCTTCTTATCCAGGCTAACGGTACACTTTGTCTGAGGGTGGGAGGGGAGGGTGAAGGTCGGCGAAAACGATTTAAGCATTAAATCTATGACTCCTATCAAGTGTAATGCATAAGAATATCCGTAATCGAGAAACATGTAAATTTTATGAATCTAATTCTATTTGCTCATAAAATTTTGTGACACGTTTTTCGGGAACACTATGAAGCGCAGAAACCCTTTACGATGTTGTAACAACGAAATACTTTATACTGAATACTAAAGATGGCGACCATTAAAAGAAAATTAAACTATTGATTTGCATTGAGTTATGTCACTTAATACTTACTACAATTTCTTTTTTAAGTGTATGTAATCTTTCACTATAAGAATTTTATTCAGGTTCTGGATGTTGTTGACAAAATAGGTGATGTGACGAATACAAAATATGGAGTGAAGGAATCAACCAAAAACATTATCGAATACTGACTCGTACTGCTTGGTATTGATGGAGGGGGTTTAAGAAATTTTGTTCTAACACAGTTTATTTTTGGAATATTATTATTATTATTGATTGGTGATTGTTGTAATTTCTTAATGCTCAACTTTGAGTATAAAAAATCGATTGCCATGTCATTCATTAATTTGACCATCTATGAGACTTCTATTGAACATTTGGTACTCGCTACTTATTGTTTCTTCTCGTTTGTTCTTTTTTTTAATCTGTAATCACTTTTTATTAATATTATTTACTATAATTAATATTTTATTTATTGTTGCAACGATTGTTATTATCTTAGGTGGTAATAGAATTTAATAACGTCGTGGAGGATATTGTAAATTTCTGCTCTAAATGTTGTCAACATTTGATAAAGCAGAAATATTGTTCATCACCATCTTCTATAACTTCACATTTCGTACATTGACAGTTTTTGTACTTTGTTGTAAATTATTTTCCTCATTTTGTTTAATATTTATTGGAATACAAAATGGCAAAAATCCAAGTGTAATACCAATTTGAGCAGTGATTAACGTGAAACGAATCAGCTGTTCATTTGATTTGATTAGTTTGACAAGCCATAGCCATCGATACTCATGAAAGACATACGATTCGATCAATATTTAAGTTCCGAGAACAACAAAGCAAAGGACGATCATTCAGTGTTGTTTTGAGCAATCAGATGGAGCTATTTAATGATAACAGTAACGATGTAAAGCTTACTATGAAACTTAAAGCTTATTTTTTGCACGAACAAATCTTTTACGAAGGCAACACATTCCTTGCATACATTGAGAATATCCCATACCACAAGCGCATTGTCCCGGTGGTTGATTGCACATCACGATAGCTTGTTGCTGATAGGATGATGCTTGAGCCACGCAAGACGGATGGCAGGACGGCTGACACTGTGGAGGACACTGTATCACCGGTGTGGCCTGAAGTTATCGCATTAGTTGAAAAGAGAGCTATTCTTTCTAGTTTCTATGTATGGAAATAATGTTTAGGTTCCATACACACAACTCAGTGACAAACGTTTGAAAACGAATCAGGTGTTCTGTTAGTTTGATTACTTTCAAAAGCCATAGCTATTGATTTCCATAAAAGGCTTACGGTAGTGTAGGACTTATGATAGAAGGTGCTAAACGTGACGAAGCTTTTCCGTATTGTCCAGGTGCTTTTGATTTAATCATGTTGGCTTTATCTGCTAGAAAACTTAAAGTATCTAGGGATGTAAGTACCATACATAATGTAAGTCATTACCGTCAAGGGTACGGTAAACATCTGTGACAAATTTATCGATTTGTTTTTTGTTTTGTAATCTAAGAAGAACGTGTAGTTTTTGATGTTCACCGAGCAGAAAAATATGTAATCTTATTCTAATCAGCTTGATCTTATGCTTTTAATTTAACAAACAACGTAATGTATTTAAGACTGTTAGAGGATTTTTCTGTCTGTAATTTTGTTATTTTAGCAAAAATCGGAGTGTAGAAACGACTTAAATGCGTTCCGAAAATTTCTCGAACTTGTCGCGTTTGGAGATGAATCGATAGAAAGTACCATGTCCATCAGCAGTACACTTCTTTAATGTGAGTTTTACAAATCATTTGATTATATTTCAAAATTACACACGTTTATTTATAGTTTGTAACAATCGTTAGTTTTTTTTTTCTCTTCATTCACAACTGTAGAACTTTTCTCCCCTGTGACCTACCGTTTTTAGCCAAGAAACTTGTGATCTACCAAAAAATTACCATATCAAAACTTGTCTGAAGATCTTTTTTCTTATATTTTAATACGAATACAAAAATACTTTGATTTAGAAACAATGGCTTAAAAGCTTTGAACGTTTTTCGATGATTTGAAACCTTTAGATTAATTTTATGTAATCAACATTGCAAATATATTGGCGTAATTAGGAACTGTTACTAAGTGAAATAAATTCTATTCAAGAATCCTGATGATTGTTTTCTTTTTTTTTGACTCATATGAATTTCACATGTATACCTCAGAAACAGCTTAATGAGGTAGTCAGACACGATTCCGATATGCAAACAAAGCTTTTGTCGATTCATTTGTGTTCATACAAAACCTGTACCCACCTCACGAGTTTCTTCTATTGTCTTAAGAACTCCTTTCTTTTCTAGATTTTTGCGATTCAGCTAATATTTTGATAAGATCGGATTGTTAAAAACTTATCGCAACTGATTAGTTTCGACAGAAATCACAATGAATAGCATTTCAAACAGATACGAAATATCTCGAACCGCTTTGAGATTGGAGGTGCGTAAGAAAAAAATAAGAGTAAATTGAGGTCAGGAACGAAGAAAGAAATGTTCTGAATGATCAACATATTGATACCATGACAGTAATATTTGGAAGGAATCCAAAAAGTTCTTGCAGTCAAAAATCTTAAAAGTTTTCGATTTCATTTGGGTTCTTTTATGATTTATTTATAGGATTCGAAAATCTAGAGCCTAAGCACCAAGATGAAAAACGACTGTATTCGACATGAGCTTTTCGTTTGTTTTTTAGAGAAAAAATTTTTTATTATATTTAAATATTATAAATTAAACACTTTATCGCTGCGATATGACGTCACTTTACTGAAAACTGATAGAGCTAGGAAGAAGATAGGATTTTAAAACTAGAAAGCTATGAATAATTGAGACCTAATCATCCAACCTAGTACTCTTTTGAAATAGGTAGCTTTATTATTAAGAGAAACCTGGCATTACCTGACAAGCCTGACCACAAAGAGGTTGGGCTTGAACGACGGCAGTTTGACGCGTCCCGCAGGACTGTTCACAGCTGCTCTGACATGTTTGTGAACATAGCACGTTTCCGCCGCAAGAGATTTGGCACCTTGGTTGACAAGCTTCAATACAGATTTGGTGCTGTTGGATACATTGCGGTTGACAGATCGGTTGGCATGCCGAAATGCATTGTTGCTGTTGAAATTGTTGTTGCGCTACAATCATAGGCATCGATTGTTGATTGCAAGATTGTTGACATTCAGGCAAACACGCTTGAACACATTGAATGTTGTCATCGCACGAACTTTGGCAAGATGGTTGACAGACTGACTGACATATATGTTGCGATTGAATGCACTGAGGGTTGCATGATGGTTGACATGACGGAGGACATTTGTTTTGCGCAGGTTGCTGCATGAGAACAATCGGATTAAATTGCTGCACACATGAAGATTCACAGCCAGGAATACAAGCTTGAACGCATTGAGCGTTAGAGTTACATGAGCTTTGACAGCTCGGTTGACAGGCAGCAGAACAGATTCGCTGCTCTTCTAGGCATTGAGATGTGCATGCTGGCTGGCATATTGGTATACAAGACGGCTGTGATGGTTGCTGAGCGATTACAATCTGTTGTTGTTGCTGTTGAATACACTGCTCCGAACACATAGGTTGACATGCTGGCGCACATGCTTGTTGAATGCATTGCTTATGACAAGCCGGCATACAGATAGAAGCACATTGTTGTTGTGATGGTTGCTGTACGACAATAATTTGCTGTTGCTGCTGCTCCAACATTGTGGTTGACAATTTGGCATACACGCTGGTGCACACTGAGGCGGAAGAGGTTGTTGTTGCACGACAGCAAATGATTCCTGGTTACATGTGTTGCCACAAGATGCCTGAACACACTGTGGCTGACAGGATGGCATACAAGATGGTGGGCATTGTGGTTGTGGCGGTTGTTGAACGATGATAATTTGCTGTTGCTGTTGTTTTACGCATTCAGGTTGACACATTGGTTGGCAAGCCGGTGAACATGCTTGCTGAACGCACTGTGATTGACACGTTGGCATACAAGCTGGAACGCATTGCTGCTGTGGTGGTTGCTGAACATAGATTATTTGTGGGAATTGTTGCTGTTGTTGCTGAATAGTGCACTGAGATGCGCACATAGGTTGACAGGCAGGAATACAGGCTTGTTGAACGCATTGTGGCTGGCATAACGGCATACATGCTGGAGTGCATCGAAGCTCAGGAAGTTGTTGGACGGCGATAAATGGAGATATCTGTTGTTGTGGAGTCTGACATTGATTGCAGGAAACCTTAAATTGAACATCTTTCAGTCATTGCGAAATCCATGAAGTAAATAAAGGAAGAAAATGGAACAACCTGATAAGCTAATGGGCCACATCCACAGCTATTATATTGTTGTTGAAGCTGCCCACAATTACAGCTTGGATTAGGAGGTATTTGACAGCCGCACTGTGGTTGTAGCATGTTTGCACAGTCGCATTGTTGTACCTTAAGGTATGTTGAGAAATTTAAGAAAGTATGAGATGTAGATAAAGATTGTTATGTAGTGATATTCTTTAGCTTTTTTTTCATTCCGGGAATAAACATGTATAACAAGCTCGTATAAGGCTAATAGATGATTCATGATTAGGTCAAAGTCAAATGAAGTGAGCTTTTCAAGATCTACTCCACATACAAATGATGAAACTTTCAACGAGGTTAACACCTCAAAGTTGCAGTTATATTGAATATCTAATTTTGTTATAACGTAAAACCATTATGGCCCCAAAACTCTTCTTAGTAGATTGGTATTGATTTCTTTTTTATCATCAGAAATAAGTGATGCACCTCGATGAGGCAGGTCACTAGTTTTTTTTTTTTTTGAATACTTTTAAGGTGCCTTAATAGAAATGTTAGATCAATTCCTCATGGAATCGATCTAAAGGAAACATTTTGAACTAACTCACTTTTGAAATTATTGACTTCTATCCGTTTCTGATCTGTTAAACTAATAATAAAATAGTTAGATCTCATGTAAGTAATTCGATTGCTTTCACTCTTCTGGCTTAACCATGTTAATCAGCTAAGCCGACGAGCAAGCAGGATAGATGAGACGTGTTTAAAGTGAAAACCTTTTTGAACCATTCTACATAATCCAATATGATAATTATGAGTGATGGAATTTATTAGTGGTACCTAAACGACTAACTTGTAGTTGAAGTGCCATACAATTGCATTGTTGCTGTTGCTGTTGCGGACAACAGCTTGTCTGCATCTGATAACAACATTGACGTTTTGCACGACTGATACTCCTTATTGAAACAATCGTCTAAAATTTTCATTTTGAAGCTTGAAAGTAAATGTTCATGTTTTTTTTTCTATACGACATTTTCTATCCCGTTTATCCTCAAGGTTATCAACAACAATGCTGATGCTAGAAGAAACCAGCAACAATACTTAACTTCCGTTCTATCTAAAAATGTTTCTTCTCAAGTTTACCACATTTAGTGACTCACATATTTTCTTGATTCCCTCATTATCATTATTTTTGTTATAAGAAAAATACATTCAGCAAAGATAGCTGAATGAAAGTTGTTATTCTTGAGAAGCATTTCTCACGTCACGTTTACGTTATTAGCCCGTTCTCGAGGTCGTTGGTAGATGTGGTTGTCTAATCTGTCGTCTTGAATGTCAAACAAAGAACGCGTCGAGGGTCGGAGGGTCGAAGGATCGAAGAATCGTAGGTAGACGTGAAGAATCGAAGTGTATTAATAACTATACGAACATACAAAACGGGCGTTTTTAAATCTACTCATTTATTTATTCATATTTATATTATCAATTTAACTCAGTGTTTATATAATACTTACGTCGTTATTGTTATCAAATTGAATATCTGTTGAGTTTTTAGCCTCATTAACGTCTATAAGGAATAAAATAGACAACAAATAGAATCGACACGATTTCATCAGAACTTCCAGTACAACAGGTTGCTGTTGATGTCAGATCTAAAAAATAATGTTGATATTTTCGTAAAAACCAAATCGAAATGCATCTTTCAATGAAAACACCACTATAATCTCATAAACAAACGAACTGAGGTGAGGGTGAGATTGATGGTTTGAGAGGTCAACGACGGACTCACCATCAAGTACCACCACCATCATCACCATGACCACTACCACTCAAACTTCAACGCAAATATAAACATGTGTAACTGGCTTTCACGGTTCATATCACTGATAATTCTTTAAATAGCATTCACGATAAGCTCACTATATGATTCTTGACTGCTCAAGGAGTTTCAGCTTTCAGCCTCAACACTCATTGCTTTACATCTTATCTCAACTATTGAGTGTTTAATGTACTTAAAGCAGTCAAAAATAAACTTCTGAAACAACAATGAAAGGCTTTCAGAAAAAAATGCAAAACTCCGAGGAAGAGTAAGCATAGTGATGAGGTTCATCGAAGTCTCAATAATAATTAAAAAAATTACAAAGATAAAAATGAATCAATCTTTTGAAAATATTTTCATTATGTCGTAGATCAACTATTGGTGGAATTTATTTTTTCACAAGGTTAATTATTTTTCCGGTATTTCTTGCTTGTTTATTTATTTTGATTTCAAAAATCTTTGTCGTATTTTTTAGATTTTTTTTAGGAAAAAAACAACGACCTCAATTTACTCTCCCCTCCCAACAAATAGAATTTATTTATTTTCGTTATATTTTCTAATTTTCTTAAATTAATAATTTTGGAATTTCATTAACATTTATGACTATAATAGACATTTTCTCTTATTTTAAGGTATCCGAATTATCTTTAACAATTACAAAAATAATCCCTCCACTAGTAAGTCTTCGGAACTCTGAGTTCTTTTCTTTAACTTTTGAATGAACCTAGTAAATTGAAGCTATAGAACATCACATTTTGGAAGGGAGCATGATTTCTATAAATTGTTTCAACTGTACAGTACCGATATAATGCCTCAATAATGAGGAAGCATAAATTTCGAAGCGAACTTTACAAATGAAACAGTCAATAGAAGAGTTATATTGCTAATCTTATGGAGATCTTAAAGAGGATATACCTCATATAGGTGTGAAAAAAGCCATTAAAAATCGATTACTTACAATTGAGTTGACGAATTATGGATTGATCTGAACGTGTAGTGTTTGAGAGCTGAGGCTTGAGAAGGAAGAACGACAAGAATGTGCTTTATTTTGAAATGGGCGGAGTTTGAACTAAGAAAGCTTAATTTAGCACGATGACAAATAAAATCGTCTAACAACAAAAAAAATACATTGATAAGATCACTAATATCTACTAAGCTTCGAAATAAACAAAACAATGGGTTTCATCGTTATCAATTTTGTTCAAGCTTTTTTGATCTGAGGACTTCTACAGTACCGTAATCAAATTTTTCCGTCTAGAAAAACATAATGTGGATAATTCTAGAAAATTCATTAATGAAAGCTTAAAATAGCATCAATTTTTTTAGAAGCGTCAACGACATTCTTCTTAAAATAGCGTTTCAATATTCCTCAAATCTCATTCATACAAGTAAGTTGTCCTTTTGTTACGTAGTAATTTGTTTATTTTTCTTCTAACTATTATAGCGTGAGGTTTTTATACCGTTATAATTCATATCCCTGCGATGGCTGAATCAATAACCAGATTTGGAACTCAATCGTGACTCGAACCCGCATTACACAGAAACCTTGAGTGATCTCAGAGCAACGAACTCGGTAGAGAAGGCTAAAAAAACTAAAAACAAGAACAACTAAGAACAAGCTAGCATACTGGAGATCTGTGATATATGAGTTCGAGACTCACTGAGTTCATGAGATTTGTTATTGTCTCACGGTTTATCACGTGGCTGCATACTATACGCTGTGGTAATAATCTTGTTCATTGATCATTTGATAAAATAAGGAGGTATTTTGCGAGACCTACGAAAGTTCCATTGACAGAGAAAGTAAGACTTAGAGTATCTTAGTGAATCTTTTCAAAAAAGAAAAAACAATGTGAATAGAAGAAATGCTTAACGGACGTATTGATTAATAATGTAGATCATTTTCAGTTGCCTAGTTACTTGCGTGACCTAATTTCATGTGCTTTGTGACCTTCTATTCGTGTACTTCCTCGCTGTACTCTGTCGTCTATGGTGGCGGTCTCGTACGTATCTAATGAGGCCGGTAAGGTCCATTCCTCCCTTTTGTAGGATTTTTTTTTGAGGTATTGTGAGTATAAGAAGTATTTTGAGAATTACTAAACTAAATCAATTTTGACTACTAACATGAATATGACTGTTGACCCATTTATTTATCATAATTTTTTTTTCAAAGAATATTTTTATTTTTAAAATATCT
The DNA here is from genome assembly GCA_000816705.1 of Dictyocaulus viviparus. Taxonomy (NCBI): domain Eukaryota; kingdom Metazoa; phylum Nematoda; class Chromadorea; order Rhabditida; family Metastrongylidae; genus Dictyocaulus; species Dictyocaulus viviparus. The sequence goes on along the minus strand of KN716150.1, from coordinate 1,562,849 downwards.
TCTTATATAATCGTACTTGTTCGATTTCAATACGAATCGTCAAACGAATGTAATTAATGAAAAAGTTTTCAAACAGCAAGAATGAGGCTCATTAGTATTTTTCTATTTAGTGGAATTTGTTTTGATAATCCTCACTAGAATTGAGGATAAAAAACCTTACCAATCGCTGTTCAGATATGGAGTGCTTTTTTTGTTACGGTAAAAAATGATATGCAACCTACAGAAACAAACTCATTTACGGAGAACAATTTTTTGGGGACTAGTTAAGTGTTGAAGCTTATTTCGTTTCATTCTCTACTATCAAGAGACATCGAGGTATCGAGGTCCAACCGAGGTAGTATGAAATATTAACCTCCGCAAGTGATTACTAGAATAAAAGTGTAGATGTAGATAGAAAATATAGATAATATTGTTCATACCTTGATTAAAACAATAGAAATACTATCATATGATTTGACTGTATGTCCTCAATTATTTGCACATCGTGAAAATTATTTCTAGTACTGTTGAGGATATTCAGAAAAATTAATACTTGTACCACTGTTATTTATGTGATTTGCGTGAGGTTTCTTTTTTAACTCTTTCCTTTCCTCATTCATTTCATTGTATGTTATATATTAGAATATAAAAAATTCTATGGTTATAATTGTTATGATCTCCAGAAACAAAAAAAAGCAGCTGTTACATATCTAGAATGTATGAAAAGTGAATTTGAAAACGTTGAATAGTAAAAGTTAGCGCATTATATAAACAAGAAACAAAGGAATTGTCGTAATCAGTTCAATTCTAGTTTCGTCTTTTTTTTTTCACAAAAATGAGGATCTGTTTGTAATCGCATTCAGAAGAGTCGCTAAATTTAGATCCCATTCACTACCGCTGATATATAATGTGTAAATGAAGATGATCAGAGGCGATCATAGGAAACATTTGAGAGTTGCATTTCTTTTAGGAGCAAAACTCGTAGACTTAACTCGTAGACTCGTACTCGTAGACTTAACTCGTAGACTCGTAAACGTGGTAAAAATCTGAGGTAGAATCTATAATATACGCGTTTGAAGTTAGAGCTGAAAAGTTTATTTTGCTAAGAGAAATACTTACTGCTGTCTTAAAGAAGCAATCATACTCTGGCTCAATTTCCACGTATGCGTAAACCTTAAAAATTCTTTTGTATGTTTACCAGTTTCTGTTCAGAAGGTCTAAGAAGATAGTGTTGATAGTGTAGTGTAGATAGGGTTCTGAAAATAGTAACTAGCATGCTCTAATCACATTACTTGCTCTATGGTGATTTTGCAGAAACTGTAGGCACTCCGCAAGTCGTCCTATTTCTATAAAGTGCATCATATTTTTTCGTGCTTTTTTCATATTGTTTCGGGTGATGAACGTCATACAGCTCAGGAGTTTAGAAGAATTCAAAGATTTCATCTCGAAATGGAGGTAGTCTCAGTTTTTGTCCACACATGTTTAACAAATAAAAATTGTAGTTTCTAGCATCGTGAAAGCTACCATTCTTGCTTATAGGTATTGAATTCGACCGCTTTATCTTACCCTTTTAGATTAGCGATTGTTCATTTTTACGCATCATGGGCTGCTCCATGTGAGCAAGTTAACAAGGTGCTGGACGACTTGAAGGTTTGACCATTTCACTCTTGAGGAAGAATGGATTCTGATCCTGTTGTGTTCTAGGAAGACTATAAGTCCTATCCCATTGGAATGTGTTTTATTGATGCAGAAGAGGTACCAGATGTTTCAGCTATGTGTTCTATCACTGCAGCTCCAACTCTACTTTATTTCAAAGTAGGGTAACTTGTTTTGCTTCTTTTTGTTTCTACTTGTTTACTAGGACGTGTTTTATGTTAGCTCTACGGTTCTCGCACAGATTTCTTCATCAAAACTGGGTACTGGTTGAATGGCAATTTAGGATGGAGCAGAGGTTGACCGCGTCAATGGCTATAAGCCGGAGGAGTTTGAGTCAAAACTTATTCAACATTCGTTTGACATTGCCACATCGCAGCCAAAAAAGATTGTGTCGGATGAATCTAAAAAGATTGAAAAGGAAGACTTGAACACTCGCCTGAAGAAGCTGATAGAATCTCATCGTCTAATGCTTTTTATGAAAGGAACGCCAGATAATCCAAAGTGTGGTAAGTGCTGCAAACGATATAGGCTTTTTGTTTTAGTAAAAGGTTTGACTTGACATATTATTTTCCTTTTGGAGATTTTCTGACTCATTCTTTTGCTAAGTGTATTTTGAGCTGCATATTACTGAAAAAAATTTCGTGGAATGAGAAGAACGTAGACTCAAAGGCTTTTACTAATGGTATGTCTCAATGTAGTGCCAGATTAAGTAAGGCGTAAAGGTGCCCGTTTGAAATAAGAATATATCATTTGAATCTTTTTGCGTTTTGTCTGACCCTTTTTAAGTATCTAATTGTTTTATTGATTTCTTTGAATTGTGTTAAAGCTTTGGGAGAAAATGGTAACTTTAAACTTGGAATGTGCCGTGATTTTTTGTGGTCTAGTCGCAGTAAGAAATGTTTGGAGAGTGTTTCAACGTAAATTGATGTAATTATATGCTCTGATGATCTATCATAGTCAATACCACACGAGTATCATGTCAATATGATCTCGAATAGATAGAGGTAGACCTATCAATAGGGATTGATCAACACCAAAGCTTATCTTACCCATTAATCAAAATGCTTGGTTTGCAATAATGCGAAGATATTGCTACATTTCTGACTGTCAGCTAAATTTATGAATAAGCATGAGTTTTTGCATTAGTTGTCTATTACATTTATATCATCAATGCTGTGAAATATGTTATCTATTTTTTGGATGGTGGCAACAGATGGCTATGGCTATCAGTTATTCAATCAGGCTATATAGAATATTTATGATTAACAGCTTCTAGTTATAGTTTAAACCTTTACAAAAATTTTTATCAACAGATATGTATGGATTATATAGTTTCATTTTTGCGAGTTGTAATTTTCACAGAGCTCCATTTTTTATAATATATTTATCTTTGCATTATATATAGGAAATGGATTCCCATAATTTTTATGTTATAAAATTTTGAAACAAAGTTCTCCAAATAACAATTATTCTACGACATCTGTTTTAGGATTTTCAAAACAGATGATCGAACTTTTGGATGAAACTGGAGCAAGTTTGGTATCTTTCGATATTCTCGAAGATGAAGAAGTTAGACAAGGCCTTAAAGTCAGCGAGTTATTTTTGTCTTATCTTAAGCACACAATTATAGAACTTGTCTTCCAGACATATTCGAATTGGCCAACCTATCCACAATTGTATCTTGACGGCGAACTCATTGGTGGTCTTGATGTTTTTCGTGAGGAGCTTCAGGACAGCGAATTTGTCAGCAAATTACCCTTGAAACAGGTAAATACAGCAAGATCTTACGTTTTTCATGTGAATAGAGGTGTAAAGACTTCTCATTAAGGAACATGAACTGAAAGCTCGTTTGAAATCTTTGATTAACTCTCATAAGTTAATGTTGTTTATGAAGGGCGACCGTCAGCAGCCATCATGTAGTCAGTTGAATCTACTCCGAAAACCACAATCTGTAAAAAACATTGTTGAACGTTACAGAGTTTTCTCGTCAAATCGTCGACTTACTTGACGGAGTAGGAGCAGATTATTCTACTTTCGATGTTTTAAAAGACGAAAAAGTCCGTGAAGGATTGAAGGTACGAATATGTCGTATGGGTCCATTAATTTCGTATATTTCATTTTTTTTCTGTTATAAATTATTGTGCTTAGCATGGTTATAGTGAATTTAAAATCTTGTAAATGTTTCCCTGCTTTTTTTCTTCAATTAGATAAAGGTACTATTCTTAGCTATCAAATTTTTATGTTGCTGAATGATTGTGCTATTTTGATTTCCAGTCATTTTCCAATTGGCCGACCTTTCCTCAATTGTATCTTAATGGCGAGCTACTAGGAGGTTTGGATGTGGTGAAGGAAGAAATGTCGGATGAAAGTTTCGTCTCGTTATTACCGAAAAAATGAGGTTTTTGATGGTTATCGTTATTAGATGTTGAGTAAATGTCAATTTTAATCAATATTAAATTAAGTACAAATCAATTTGTTAGATAAGTTGTTTGCTGTTGTAGTCAAAATGAAGTCATGTCACAATTGGTTTCTGTGTAAGATACAGGTCAGCTTTATTTGCCACTGAATGATCTTCAGTTAGTTTTACGATAAGAATTTGTGTTAATTGAACAGTATTTGTTACTGATAATGAGCTCTGAATAGTATTCTGCACATTATAGTTGGTTTTACGTTAACCTTTAATTTTGCTTACTTCTAATATAATGTATTTTTCCCATAAAGTGTTTCTGTTTAATAAATATCAGCATTGATAGACTGATCGTTAATATGGTTTTTTCTTAAAGGTAACGACATGAAATAGAAACTGTATCAGAAAGAAATGAAATTTATATAAAACATTTTATAGGTAATATGAGGCTTTGGAGGCAGACGTCAATTTTGTGTACGTAGGCGGCCAACTAGCAAACCTAAGTCCGTGGAATGCGGTAGGGTAAAGTGCCACCTCTCAATTATACCAAAAACGCTTCAGTATTGCTACTAATTGGTAGTGATAGGCGTAATAGATAGTGAATGACTCTTAGTATATGTCATTTGTTCAATTAGTCCGTTTGAATAGGGTGTCTTGTGCTTGACCACTGTGAAAACAAGAAATGTGACTTCATTTTCTTAGGAGGGAAGAACGAGATCAACAATATGTTAGCTCGGATATGCAGCTATCAGTGATCACATGATTAATTCACTTCGTAAACGTCAATTAGAAATGATCAAGAGTTGGTAATAAAACAATGACACTTTACATGCAGTTGTGTTGGAAGAGTTACACCAAAGATCGACCATTCATTACATTCTCGAGCAGAGGAGTCAATCACAATCGAGTCTTGGTTATGCTCCAGTTTCTGAAATTACATAAGGTGCCTTTAAGAAAGGCTGCGCGAAGACTAGTAAGACACTGTTCTAAGAAAATTAAAGTGTAAGATAGTGACTTGTGATATATCAAGTAGTATTCTGATATTGGGTGATATCTACAGTTCTAAGTGTGTCGTACAAAACTTCCAGAGTACGAATTCGTAATGTCTGATACGTGAAGAGACAGTACTGAGTTACATAGTAAACAATTACAACAGCTACATTAAGTACTGTCAAAATGTCTTAATACATCTATAGTCCATTAATTTCACAAAGAAATTAATCCTAAACATCGGAAAAAAAAACTGCTCATCTTTGATCTCCATGCAGTACTTGGAGTTTGGTTTCTACTTTTATATTATTTATTTATTTTAGAAAACATAAAAACCGAGGTGACGTGCCGTTCTAATTGACCGATTTGCTGTAAACTTCAAAGGGTTGTTGTTATCGCTTGTCTTCTAAAAAAGGGAAAAGTAGATCATTTTGAAGATTTAGTATCATAGCTGATCAGAAATAAGGTAACAAATCCAACAATAACACGGTAGTTTGAGAATAATGATCTTCTTCATTTGATCTCCATAGAAGAAAACGAAACTTCATTGCGTAAAACAAAAAAAGTAAACAAATTGATTGACAGTTTTGACCTACTTTGTCATAAATAGGCTCGAGATGGTGGTTGTTTAACAACTGCTCTTTACTAACGAATGTTGACGTGTTTTTTTGCTGAAAATAATTTCAGATAAGCGACAAATATAAAACAATGGTGTATAAAAAATTCAGGAGAAAAAAAGTATGGAAAATATCATGAAAAGATGAGAAAATACGTTTTAAGTAAAGCAAGGAGAAAAAAATAAGAAGCATTGGAATTGTTTAATTACATTCTTAATGAGAAATTTATTGGACAGTTTCAAGTACTGAATTTCATAAAAGCCATATATTTGAATAACTGGAATGAGGTTAATCTGATAACTCGTTACACTCATAAAATTTTCCATCATTCTGTTGATAGTAAAATGAGGATAAGATTTGAAGTTCACGAATCCCTTGTGGCTGGATGCGCCTACGCATTTGTATTTAACCTCACATTGTGGAGGTTGAATGCGAGTTTGATCTATAGAGTGACTTGAGTTGACCACTCTTCACCAAGTCAGTGCCGATTATCTTACCCAGATTCCTCTGGTACTAACTTATCGACCCCGGAGGGGTGGCAGACTTCGTAGGCCTGGAGGGTGGAGGGCCACGAACTGCATGCCACTATGGCCTACATTTAATTTTCTTTGTAAAATTTTTTTTGTCAGATAAAATATGAAATATAATGTCGATTTTTTCAAAGGTTTCATTCTTCTCAAATGATCTACCCGACTCAAAATAGATTATTTTCTGTTCGATTTTTAAATTGTAAAAGTATTTCAGAAATACCGATCAAATCACATTTAACTTCGTTTCGATTCAATCGTTTCTGTCAAGTTTTTGTTCTAGTTATTTTACAAATATAATAAATATAAATGATAAATGTATAATAAATATTATAATAATAAAAAAATTTATATATA
>KN716150.1:1503861-1544199 GCA_000816705.1 Dictyocaulus viviparus | reverse complement strand
CAAGACTGTAGAAAAGAAAGGACAACAGATTGTCTTCCGACTTAAGAAATTTTTCTATACACTATTTCTTCAATAAGAGAAAAGAAAAAGAAAAAAAAGGATTTTTTTTCAATAAACTAAAACTTAACGTGGTAAATTGAAAAGTAACTCGTTCGTCTACAAAACACAAAGAAGGTTTTATAAAAAATTACATTTCAGATTCATAGTTCTGTCAACAAAATGCTTACTGTAGGAAACCACTGAAGAAAAAACAAGACTTTTATAAACGTACTTGACAGAAAATTTATGAAATGCTGTTACAGCATACATAACTCGATGATGAGTTGAGTAGTTCGATACGATTTCTTTCAAATTTCCAGAATATGTACCAATCATAAGAAAATCGAATCTTTCCATATCGGATGGTATGAGATTTTCTGTTTTGTTATACCTACAACAACAAAAAAACATACAATGAGGTATTTCTTAGTGTTCAGCAAAACAAGGCCTATATAAAGAGCTTGTCATCCCTATATAAAAAACTTTATACCAAAGTAAATTGGTTATTTTCAACCTAGAATTCAAAGATCTAATTAGTCAGCAAGCCTAGTTAAATGGGGTTTCCCGTTATTCGAAGCGTTCAGGATTAGTACCAGAGTGCCGCCGATATAGAAAAGGGAAGATGAATGCTTCAAAAAATGAAATGCATGACACAGCCCCATATACGAGACTAGTATCATGATCTATGCAAAAAAATGAAAACATTCATGATGACAAACCTAATTTATTGCATTTCAAACGACAAATCACATTTAAATAGTGGTTGTTCTAGAGCGGCTGATTAATTAGGTGATTGCACTCTTAATTAAAGAAATTTCTCAAAATTTCACTTATTCCAGTAATTATCTCTACATATGAGCAAAAATTAACAAGAATAATAACATAAATTCTACAAAATAACTTATGACTTACTCCCAGTTATCATAAAGCTGCAAGAAACGACTGACTCCAGTCTGAGCACAAGCGTTATCTATATAGACAGACAGTTGTTTGTCAGCATCCAATCGCTGTGTCCACTAAGAAATGACGATTTTCACACAAGTACCAACAAAAACATCTTAGTCTGAAATAAATAATACCTGCAAGTGCATAAGAGCATCACCACCAGGGTAATTTCTAGCTCCAGCATATAGAAACACTGAAGTAGCAATAACATTGGCAATAATATGCAAATAGCAACCAAGACAGAGCAAACGACGGTTTATTGATTTTTGTCGATTGATATACCTAGCAAAATCAAAAAAAAAAGTTTTGTTAACATCTTGAGTACACCAACACATAGCACCAAAATACTGAAACTCAGTAATTAAACTTTACAGTGGAGACACTGATAAATTTATACAATACTCACATTCTTGCACAAAATACAGCAGCAGAAACATTAATCAATGGAAACGAATAAATGACGAACCTGAAATTGTAAGCCCATAGTTACTCATGTTTGAGTACTTCAGTCATGAAGCTTTCGCTTACAGAAAAAAAGCAATATGCTACAACCAAATATTTTCCAGATAAGAAGAAATAAACTATGTTTAGCACTAAAACCTCATATTCATTACTATGCGTTCTATTTTACACGAACCAGCTTCAACGTATGCTTTACCTAGTATCGCACGACACAACAATCAGCGTATATTTCACCTCCACAGCATAGAGCTACTCTCCATATTCTAATCAATTCCATGTCTCTGTGATTTGCTAGAGCTACTAAGTATTCTAAAGATATTCCAGAAGGAATCAACCATAATTAGTTTCTCAAAAAAAAGTATCCATGTATGGAATGTCAATCGAATCTTATGTCAAGAAAGTTGTGTCAAGAGAAAAGCAAAAAACTAACACAACATTGAACTTCAGTATTGGAGACAAGACCCACCTTAATTCTTTATGAGGCAAAAAGCTGTAGAGGAAAAGGAATATGAATGCAGGAAAAACAATATTTATTAATCGGCGATCTAAGAATACGCCAAGTAAAGCCAACGGAAGACTAGCCATCAACCCTCTAGGCAAACAGGAGTAAAAATACCACAGGAATGGCGAAGTCTGAACTAAGATTAAACTTGACAGGCGAAATAAAATAAAACAACACCTAAACAATTTCATTTCAAAGTGTAGTTTGAGAATAGTAACCTGTAATGGGCAAATTTCGCGGTTGGCATATAAAATCCTCCATACACAGTGAAAATTGCCAAGAAAAACGAAATTTTAAATACAAATGTCAAAGCGTAGCCACTCTACATTTTTACATTCAATTCATTGCTGTGATACTACGAATATCTATTATATAAAGATGTACGCCTTACCCCGTACTCATGACTTCTGCCAAGAACAATGTTAAATATTGCGACTTCTAATTCGGGATATACAGGTCTACCCCATAGCAGCGAATCTACAGAGGCTGTCAATACTAAAAATGATCAAGTGAAATTAATGACATCTTTCTGGTCAAGTGATGGCGAAAATTACGCAACATACAAACGACTTTTACAGCCGTTTTAATTCCTGTAACAAATGCTCCATCCCATCCAAGTAAAGCTAATTGACTACACAGAATTGCTCTTCCAAAAATTGGAGCAAACAAAAGGACTAGTTCGCACCTGCAAAGATCCTTTGATTACAAGATAAATATGTTTATACAATTACAATAAATTGTACTAGTTGACTCTATTCTTACCTGAACAGCACTACAGCTGCGGTGGCCCATCTAACTGCGCTATCATAACGATTTTCGAAACATCTATGGAACACGACGAAAACTAGATCAATCTAACATTATTTTTACTAGCAATTGCTATTCAAAGTATACGAACCTAAAATAAGAGCAAATGTGTTTGGAAGCGTACGCGAAGCATAGAAAAGCAAATGAAACTGTGAAGCAACAATAATCCTGAAATCAAACAAGTTTGTGAACGCATTATTTCTCTACAAACAACTAGCCATTGTCTAATAAAAATCATTGAACTGCTTAATGCTGCAGCTGAAGATCTCATCGACAAGTCTCTTGTAATGACTTCAAATTTTTCTAATATAAAGGTGCATCAGTAGCTACTGGAAATTTCCGATTACCTCAAAAATATTGCAGTATCAACACCGAAATTTTTGCCCACAGCTCTGGCAAAGTTTAAGAAAGAAACCACTGTTGTCATTCCAAGAACGAAACGAACTGCAATCGAAATCACAGAAACATATAAAGTGCTTGAACAATTTATAAGTAATTTATGTAAAAATAACAATTGGAATGTGTAGAGCCAAAAAAGTTATAGTGATATTGAGAAATATCACTATACTGCGAGAAGTAAATAAAATATCTTTGTGTGTAAAATATGATCACAATGAGCGAAAAACCACCTAATAATTCGGAAATATCGCTGCGCATGCATCATTACAATATAGAGATTTTTGAAAAACAAATTATAAGTCGACTTCTTACCTATGGATAACATCCAGTACTTTGGATAACTCATTATATATAAAATAAAGCGTAGAGGGAGGCCAAAGATGCTGAGGTATATTGGACCACAAAACGTTCGGGGCACAACGCCAGGAAAATCATGATGATCGTACTGAAAATCAAAGATGCAAATTGTAACTAATGGTGGAAGAATTATTTTGAATATATGATCTAATTAAAGCTTAATTATTCTCTGAAATTGTTAAATAGAAAAAGACTACGAATTACAGTTCAGCACTTCTTTAGAAACTTTCACCGGACAAAACATCAAACCAAAGCGTATTTATAAATCGCTGCATGTATCGACATTTGTAAGGCATTCTATTCCCAACTGCTTCAGTTACTACTGACTGTATTCCTATACTTTACATTAAGCGACCTATGATTATGGTAATTAACATTTCCAAATTTGTTTTCTTACTTGTTGTTTTCCCATCAAACCCTCTGCCTTCGTCCTAACAGAGCCAATATGCGGACAAAAGATTCAAGCGACAGTGTTTTGACAAATATCTTTCACGAATTCATAATGTTTTCCGTCTGCTGTGTTCTTCTCTACGTTAAAATGGTTACATCCATTGGATTCTTAACTAAGCTTAATCCATGTAATCTTGCAGCCTTAACAAACGAACTCATGTAATTCAATAATTGTAATTTATTATACATTTCTACTGTGTGACGCCAATACATCAGGACACAAGTAGCTATCAAATTAATTCATAAAATGACAAGAAAACTTCAAACGATGAATGTGAGAATAAGTTGAAACCGGTGTATGCTTGAACATGATATTTTCCGAAGACAAGCACACATATGAGGGGATGTTTTTTCTACTCATTAAAATAGCTTCAATATGGCAAAGAAATCACTGCTACCAAAATAATACATTTTTAGCTGGCTAATCAATTTCAATGGACTGAAACGTTCCGATCATTCCCCAGCTCTAGTCAACACTCATACCCAATTCTTTGTTGAGTATATGTTCGAACTATGAATTTTGAATGTTACAAATTTTCTATGCTGTTGGATTTGACAACACGTATTCCTGTTTACATCTGCAAAAAAATTCATCTAATTTGTAATTATTATAGTAGTGACAAGAGATGCATTGTTACCCAAATGGCTCGAGTTCTCCACAAAGCAGAATACGTTAAAACCTTCTGAGTTAGCGAATTCGTACCAAATGCTATTTAGTATATGAAGCAGTAATTTAATAGGACGTGATTGATCTAAGCAATTGTGTGAATCAGATTCCGATCCAATTAGTTCTACGATACATGATGAACACGCAACGTAATTCACATAGATTGATAAACATTAAGGCTCTATCATTACTAATATATACATTCTTATATGTGGTTGTAAGCGCTTACCATAGAGAGATTGTAAGTGTGGTAAATTAGATCGTGAGTGGCTTGAACATTAAAGCTCTCTTCTACTTTTGTCCACGGTGCCATGAACAGGTGCAACAACATGGCCATCACTACGATCCACTCAGAATTTTCAATGTTGTCCATCTGACTTTAACAAAGCATTTAAATCTCTATACAAAACATGCTACTACCCCAAGCAAGTCCTGATGTACCCATTCTTCTACTAAATTTCTTTGTTGATGACGTGAAGAAGTCTAGAGTATGAATAAGATATCTTTGATGAAACTAATAAAACTGAATAGAAGTAAATATAGAGAGCACTACGTTATTATAATAAACAGAATGACGCCAAAATATTTGGAGGTGTATCACATAAATACACGTAACAAAGAAAGACAAACTAAGGTTTTATTTTCCTTCACTTTATTTCAATAAACAACTGGTAAAACACGTCTAATAATGGTAATACTTATGTTATCAAATTCGCATCAAAATTGACGTAATCTATCTATCAACGCAATTAGAAAAATAAACTAGAATCATGACACAACATTACAATATACAATACTTATTAATTTAAAATGGGTGACACAGTTTCCTATATGTTGCTCCGTAATTGAGCCATCAAAGTTTTATCAAAGAAAAAAAAATCAGACACCGGGCTCAGAAGGTTTGCGATACTGAATAATAGTTTCGCAGAAAACCGAAGCATGACACTTTTTCGATAATCGATAGTTTGACAATACCATATGTGTTATGATCTGTGCAGCAGTTTCTCGTCAACAAAGACTACTCGAATTGATTGGATCTATATCTGAAAGTTGGAGATAAAATTATTTCTCACAAAGGAGTATCCATGTAGGTCAACCACTTCTACAAAAAAACTCTAATCAACGCTTACCATAGAAAGTAGTCGCGCCATAAATAAATTCAATCCAATACAATTTTTATTTTCCGTTTTTAGTTACAAATTCATATCCTCAAGAAGATTCCAAAGTTTCTTCACTTCTTCGCTAACACCATTCGCAACTCCACGTGCCTGGCGAGCCTTTTTTTCGTATTTCTCCATAACATGAGGTTTGACCTGACAAGTCCTCTATTTGAAACCACACAAAACAAATTTCTTCTCAAGCAAAGTAAATGAAGATTATCGAAAATACTCTACCACTAATATATCATCATACACTGCAGATCCTAAAGTCGTTTATCAAAAGTAGCTCACGTTCCCCTCTTGTCGACTTTTGCATAATATATCCTCGTATTTTTCTGCCTTTCTTATAAACTGTTGCCGTCTATCTTCAAGCTTATGAAGCAATTGTTTCAAATGTGACACAAAATTGACACGTTCAGAATCCTATAAAGACAATTAAACATACTTTTCAAGACGTCAGGTATTTAAGTCCAGACAGAAGAAGACCGATAGCCAAATACAGTTATTTATATCAATGTCGTTGTTCTTGACATTGGACCAATATAGAACATATAACAAAACATAAAAATTAATTGAAGTAGTGAAAGTACTAATGAAAACTGAACCTGAATCTTGAGAGAAAGACGAGCATTTTGACCAGGTAGAGGACAAAGGACGAAGCCGGCTCGCACTTGGTGAACTAATGGAGTGATATCTAATAGATTGAATTTCACAAGGTCAAATAACATTGGAGAAAAGCGATTGAACTCATTCGAAATGCAGTCCGAATGAAGCATTCCTGAATAGGAAGTTTGAAAGCAGGAACTGAAATAACAAAACTTTACGCAATATCATTGAAAAACTGAAAAATAGAGATGCAACCGTTGAAAACCATTGAAGAGGGTAACTGAAATTGTCGACGCATTGATCGGATGACAGTCACGATCCTTAAGAAAATATCCATCTCGAATTCCAGTTTGGTGTTCCGATAAGGTGCAAAGTATGAAACCTGAATTTTGGAGGAAAAAATAGTAAAGCGCCACTATAATGAAATCGAACGAAAAAGTAGTAAGAAAAGTATGGAAGAATTTCAATTTGATCCAAAAAATGGAAAAAATCGAAGCAAAGATCAACTAACCTTCACAAAATCAAAGTATATGGAACCTCTCTCTCTCCGAAAAGCACGTTCGTACAAGTATTCAGAAATGAAAGGCATAAACACTGAAAGCTGTACTAGTGTCGGCTGAACTACCCGATTTAATGTTGTGCAGATTTGAGCCATCCTGTCAAAATTTGACTCCCAAACAGCTCGTTTCGTAGTTTCCTACATTAGTACTGATGAACAGAAAGGCTAACTGAATCAATGATATTCAACTTAATAAAAAGAAAGAAAACTGACAATGTAGACATCGCAGAGCGAATGTAGAATAAAGTTATATAGAGTATTAAAAGCAAGATGCGGTGTATGGTTAGTCATATATCTATCAACCTCGCTTAATGTGCCAGCTAGACGAGAAACAATCCATTCATCCTTAAAAAACATTCAGTGCAACTGACTGAGTAAGCAGACTATGTCTACATTATAGGTACGAAGTTCACCAACCGCTGGATGATCCGAATCCACATCTTTCATGTTATAAAATTTTTCATTTATAGATTCGAAATAAGCAACCATATTCCACACTTTGTTACAGAAACGAGATCCCTAAAAAAGAATACAAATTGTGAATTTCTGGTGTAAACCATATAACTTGATTAAACTGAACAATTCAAAGGCTAATTCAATGGGATTGACCTCAGTGGAAAAATCAACAATATTCAATAATATATCGGAAGCAAAAAGATTGTGGCGTAATAGCGCGAAACGAAGCGCATCCGGCCCAACACGAGTAATTCCATTCGGAAAGCGGGCAGAAACAGCGGAAATTGCGCTCGCTAAAACAATTCACCATCATATGAGTACACAGAAATTGGAACAAAACATTGTTAGAATTCATGCGGAAATGATAAGACAAAAAGTGTTACCCATATCATCTTCAGATAGTGAACTGTCTCTTATACGTTGAACCATTTCTTCCTGAGATATTCCATGCACAATGTCAAGTGGATCAATCACGTTCCCGAGTGATTTGCTCATTTTCTTCCCAGAAGAGTCACGAATAAGACCATGTAGCACAACATGAGAGAATGGCATGTGACCATTGGATAACCTAGAAAGAACTAATAGAATAAAAGAAACGAAATAATAATGAATACCAAAGTACATTAAAAATTACTTCATAGTCATTATAATCATTCTCGCGACCCAAAACCCCAGTATATCCCATCCCGTTTCCATCACATTTAAAAAGGGTACTTCTGGATTGAATTCAGGCCCAGGCCAACCAGCAATTACCAAAGGAATCAATGACGAACTAAACGAATTCCATTGAACATCGAGTAATCTTGAAAAGGATGTTTTTCGATGTATATTTTTTCATAGTTGAAAACAGATATTTTATAGCTCTGACTCGAAAACAATGTGTTCAAAAAGTCTAGTACCTGAACCATGTATCAAGAACATCATCATCCTGAACTATTGCAGCATTTTCACCAAAGTGCTTACGAGCGACATCAATTGAATTGACAATTAGCCATGGGGAACTTAAAAAAAATACATTTCCTTGCCTAGATGTAAACAACAAGAGCAAAATAAAACGAAAGCTACTTTTCACTTCGATAAGCAGGAATACGATGTCCCCATAGAAGTTGCCTACTTAGACACCATGGTTCCCTATTTGAAAACCAATCAAATAGTTTTTGTTCTTGAGGTTCTGGTAGAATTTTAATCTGAACATAAAAATTTCCAACAATTTATCTCAGTATTTCAAAATGCTACACAATATACAACACACTTTCCCAGCTTTGATTGCTTGCCACGCATCGTCGTATAGACCTGCTGTTTTCATAAACCATTGTTCAGCTAGACGAGGTTCAATAATATCACCTACGCAAAAGAATGTCCTTTGAGTAACTTATTTGTACGCCTGCATGAGGCAAAATAATAGCAAGAAGAATTCGATACTAATCAAGAAATTAGCGAACAATCAATTTTCAACAGTCTTAGAACAAATAAAAACACACCTGTTCGACTGCACAATGCTATTTGTCCTTCATGCTTCAACCGACCAGAAAAAAGACCAAGTGAATCCAGTTTTTGAATCACCTATAGAATGTTTTCTGTAGAATTAATCAATAGGAATTCGTATTTATCGCTAATCACCACACTTTAATCCTCCCATCAAAACGGTCCAAGCCTACGAATTCGCCTGCTTCTCTATTAAGCTTTCCATTAGCGTCAATGCAACTCCTCGACTTCGCTGTACTATCTTGATAGAGAATTTCATCCCAATGAAGTGAGGCGATGTCATAATCGAGCTTATCGTGGCAAGGTGTGATTTTGAGAACACCTAGTTTGATGTGTCTTATTAATACATTTCCTAGTCAATTTTCCAAAGATTTTGAAGATTTTACCAGTTCCTTTATCTCTTTGTACACGGTTATCGGCAATGATAGGAATTTTACGTCCAAGAAGCAAAGGGTGACAAACCTAAATTTCACTGTGATAGGAAATATATTAATACGAAACATGATGATTATAATGCACGATATAAATCTAATACAATGTTAAAACATATGGTACTATGCTATATAATTGAAGCTATGTTATAGAACAAAACACAAAATGGTAAGATTAGCAGAAATGATTAAAGTTAAATTACTAAAGTCATAGGCAGCATTCTGCGTGGTTGTTCTCGAGAAAAGATACCAAATTTAGAATATAATAAAGGCATCCTCTAGTTTAGCCAGGATAGCCAGGAATCGCTAGCGCGATTAAACTGCACCAACATGCAGAAATATTTAAAGGTTATTCTTCAACATCGTTTCTATTAACAAGTTTCTAGACTCACTAATTCTCCAATGAGCTTTGAATAGCGATCATCATTGGGATGTACAGCTAACGCAACATCACCAAATATAGTTTCCGGACGAGTTGTACCCACTTCAATGAATCTGAAAACCAATAAAAAGCAATCCTTTTGCGCATACACAAGTATGTTTGTCGATTACCTATCTGAATTATCAATAGGATATTTGATACTGTACATAGCTCCTACTTCTACTACACGTCTTCCTCCTTGTGAAAATGGGACTGAGATTTTTGTAGGCTCACTAACACTAACGTGATCCACTTCCTAATAAAATTTCATGACATGAAATATAATTTGAAACAACAACTAAACATTCCTAGCATACTTGATCAGACAAAGAACTCTGTAGATGTGGACACCAGTTTACTACTTTATTGTCTCTGTAGATGAAACCATCTTTGTGAAGGGTAACAAATGCTTGAATGACAGCTGACGAGAATTTCTTAAGCAGATCCATGTATCAAAATAACATTCTACAGAAATTGCACTGAGCAACTAACTGCATGACATGATCATTGTGACGCACTTTGTCGAGGGTGTAGTAAACGTTTTGCCAGTCTAGTGTAGCACCTAGTATATCTAACTGTTTTCGAATGGCTGAAGAATTCCTGGAAACCACTTTTAGAATTCGTATTAACATAATTAAAACTAAAACATATAACAAAAAAGTATTAATAAAAAATCTCAAGTTTCTTCCCATGAAATATAAGATACTGAAGTCCCTTTCAGTAATTCATCTTTTGGTATGATAACTTTGCTTTAAAAAATAATTTCTACATCACATTTTGTTAATGACTGGAAAATCACCAACATTTCACTCCACTGCTTACAGCTGTCGATAAACTGCTCATTGCTTAACATATCTCGACGTAACGACTTTTCCTTCCATAAATATTTTTCAACCACAGTCTGCGTCGCAATGCCTGCATGATCAAACCCAGGGATCCACTGTGCCTAACAGAAAATTACAGCAGATGAATTTAAACGAAGTATCAGCGTTGACTTGAAGTAGTTCGCTCACTGACTACACCACCCTTTATCCTGTGATGCCGGCAGAAAGTATCTTCTATTATGACGGTAAGTGCATGACCAAGATGTAATTTACCGGTTACATTAGGTGGAGGAAGAACCATTCGTAGCAAACTTCCTGTGAAAAACACTCATTTTACAGATTTCAAAGTAAACAAGCAAAGAAGTTCCAAAATGGATTCCGTCCATGTATATATTTCTTTTTTAGCCACGTAGTTAGTATCCAGATAACACAAGACCTTACCGGAATTGCCATAATTCGCTGCAGCCCATGCGGTCCTGGTTTCGTAGCACTTCGTAACCGCATCTATATCAAAAGATCTGGAACCATAATTGGTAAAACACGTAACGTGAAATCCCAACAGAATCTGTGTATTCGCGCTTTATTTCTATACAGATCTTGCAATAAAAACATAAATGCAGTGCTTTGTTAAAAGTGACAAAAAAATCTCACGTCGAAAACAGTTCTATACAACAAAGGTGGGTGGAGCAAAGTGCTCTGTTAATAACTCAATATTTCATACAAAATTGCACATGGAGGCTTATTCTCTTCTATATCAATTGATACAAAATCACTCCCATAACTTATAACATCCGAATTTACCATAATAAACCATAAGACATACATCTTGGGCTTCACACTGCATCCTCGTTTGCTGCATATATGAAATCGAAACATCAGTTGTGCTTCTTATCACAACGAATTCTTGCCATATATTTATTTATGCTGCGAATAAAAACATTCTACTTGTACAAATATTGTGTTAATATGGAATGGCAAATGCGAAAGAGCGCAAGCATAACAACGAAGGATTTCCGATTTCCTGACAAACCTTTCATTCCACCATTAGTGAATAACAAATCTTGTATAGTATATGACGATATGATAAAACGTAATATTCACAGGAAAGAATTCACAAGAACAACAATTCGGAGCACTGCCTGCACATCTTAAAATGATAAAACAATGTTCACGGCACAGTCACACACTGATATAAATGAAAGTGACCAGCACATAACGTTAAGAACAATAACCTTAGAAACCTGTCTACAAGAAAATTAGGCAGATCGTTAAAACAGTGAGAGTCCAATGCTCGATGAAACCAAATATCGCGGATATAAAACAAAAAGAGAATGCAACTGATATACATCAGACAGGAAAAGTATATTACAAAGTATTTCAACGATGAATTATGTACACATCAGTAGCAGTCAGCATTTGCAAATAAAAATGCACTCGACGCACAAAC
The DNA here is from genome assembly GCA_000816705.1 of Dictyocaulus viviparus. Classification (NCBI taxonomy): domain Eukaryota; kingdom Metazoa; phylum Nematoda; class Chromadorea; order Rhabditida; family Metastrongylidae; genus Dictyocaulus; species Dictyocaulus viviparus. The sequence continues at coordinate 1,532,182 of KN716150.1, read as the reverse complement.
TATAGACCAATTCTCTTTAGTAACACAACAAACTAAGCTTTTGGAAAGCATTAGGATTTCTTATATTGCAATAACATAACAAATAAACGTTTTTAAGTCTTAAAATGTTTGCTTACAAAATAAACATCCATTCCAACCGTAATTCATTTTTGTAGGAGAGATAGTAATGAACATCCTTCAGGTAAATAGAAATAATAACCAGAAATTATAACCCTCATAAAACCATTTTTTAAAAAAATCAAATTTCGCGCATAATACAAAGATAACAGCGAATGAGATTAAACAACTCAAAGTGAGTAATACAACGTCGCCTTAAAACGTAACAGTCAGAAACTTTTACATTTTAACAACATACGAATTAAAAGTAGTATTCACGGGTGCTAAATACATTCAAGATAAACCGGAAACCAGTATCCTAAAACATTTAAAATATCAAGATTTGAGCGAATACTTCCAGCATTGAAAAAAAAACCCGACATAACAAATAACCATGAAACAGAAGTTTAACCTCTTCAGAATTGTAACCCTTTCCAACAATACTCGCTGAAGCACCACTGAACTCCTCCTCAAAATTATCGCAAAGTTCCCGCAGACGGCGTGCAATATACACAGTTGGCGTCTCTGAATAATCGCTTGCAAAAATTCAAAGGAAAAAAGGAAACTTGCACACACCAATATGGTTTATGGCTTACTAATACATTAAATAACTAAATATAATTGAATCCAACTATGAAACAAATTGGTGTAAATTGGCGAGGGTTTAAGCACCCCAAGAACACCAGTAATTAGAAATCAGAATCCTGCGAAATCATGCATAAAACACATTAAACTCACTTATGTCATAACACAGTAAGCTTTTTAATCAAGGCAACAATGAACAAATTTTTGCGTAGTACTTTTTTAACCCTCGTATTACAATTATGCGATCGAATGCACAACATGATATAAAAGCGACATATGACAGAAAGCTTAGAAAGAAATCTCGTTACTTGTTCCTTTTCCATTAAACTTCACAACAACATCGTCTTCTCTAAATGTCCCACAAATTAACATTTCACTAAGTACGCTAACCATCGGTGAACTAGTACGCTGAATAACTGATGAAAAAAAAAAACTGCATCTGGAGCAACTCACTGATATTCCGGCTCTTCAATTCCATATTGTTATTGAGAACTTTTGCTCGTAAAATAGATGAAGTGTTGCATTCAATGATTACCGCACCTAAATGTATGACAAGCTTAATAGAAATAGGTTTCATATAACTTTACCTTCAATACATATTAATTTCATTACAGAACAATTATTGGTTGTAAAGCTCCATATGATATCACACAACCAGACTGTCGCGCTAAATCACCCCTCAAATTATAAAACTATTTTCCTGTTCATTAATTTCATGTAAGGGTGTTTTCAATCCTGTATTAATTAGATTGACACAAATCTTGTGAAAGCTAAAATGATCCAGCAATATCTAAAATGGCGCTTCCATACATAGTTATCAAATTTCGTACGCGAATCTTGTGAAAGCTAAAATGAACCAACAATATCTAAAATGGCGCTTCCATATAGTTATCAAATTTCGTACGCGAATCCTTCCAGAAGTCTCTTAATCTTAGAAGTTTCCATAAGGCATAGGAGACTTCAAGGATCCCACAGCAAAGCATGGAGAATTAAACAGATACAATCTCACACTAAAATATAAATATATAACTAATCAATAGAAAGAGTCTATAAGCAGTTTCGCAGTCCTAGGGTACTACTGAGATAAGGGTGACCTGAGTTCTCCACCAGTAATAATCATACGTACGAGTACTTGTTAAAGAATCACTAAAGATAAAGTAGCCTTATGCGTATATAGAGAAAAAATTTTAAAAAAAGTAAAAAAAAATTAGGAAAGAAAGTGAAGTAATACACCAGTTGAAGACAGTTTCGTGCAGTTCGAAGGCGATGGTGGAAAAATTAGCGGTTTTTGTGTTTGCCAGGACATTGCCAGCAGATGTATTTTTTCCTGCACAATAAACATACTAGAAATAGGAATAATTCCATATTGGAAATATATGGATTTACATACATACACATGTGTATATATATATATATATACATATACATGTATATATACATATGAGTATTGACGTACAATGTATACATGTACATACGAATACGTATATAGCTAAAAGACTAAATGAAAGAGATAATAAAAGCTAAAAGAAAGCGCATGAAAGAACGCATGAGAACCTAAAAAAACCTGGCCAAGAAAAGTAACACAGAGGATATACGGATATGATTAGCAAAGAGTGAGATATCGGTTGGCAATAACCATGTGATCGGTAGATCAATATGAGCTTATGTAGGTCACATGAGACATAGAAAACGGCTTAAAATTCTGCATTGTTCGGGAAATCAGCGTGATATTATCATGTTCTACCGACTAATCAATACTGTGGAGTATTCCTTAAGGACCTTGAATATTACATATAAAAAAAAGAAATTTCAAATTTCACGAAGTACATTATAATATTGGGCTTTTATTTACTTGTTCAAGGCGTTCCTCTGCTGTTATTTACTAATCAGAAATATGTTGTGAGGATTTATTGCCTCACTTTGCTATGACGATTAAAATTCTCTGATGAAATTTCTCGTAGAAGCTTTAAAACCAAACTCTCTACAAGCAAAATGAAGCTGTAATATTTTTGAAGGACAATCAGAAATAGTAGACATTCAAATGTTTCCTGAACAGTCGTCCTTTGAAAAAAGCGTTGGTAAAAAATGTGGAACGTTGGAGAGAAGCTTTATTAGAAAATAAAAATTGCATCTATGTCGATATTTTAAAGCAATTTAAATGTCCGATCTAATCCAACAAAGAAGCTCTAGTGTTTTTTAAGGGAAATTTTCCTTTTTCTTATAGCTTTTTTAGCCTTTATGAGGAAAATGTGTCATGATACATGAAGGCGGGAGTTCAGTTTATGAGACTATTTGATTTTTTGAGAAACAACTTTATAAATGAGTTAAACGATGAATCAATCACTCTGATACTTAAGAGCTTGCATGCTCCGTCCTTATGCATTCTACGAGCCGAGCAGTATTCTGTTCGTACATCACGTTCGTTCGAATCCGCTAATGATGATGCTCATTTTCCTGGATTCGTGATACCGGCTAAACTCATTTCGTAATCAGTTAGTCACTATCATTGCTGGATACACATTTAGCCGTATTCAGCCACTTTTTTCTTCTAGATATCCATTCTTACGTATGGTTTGTATTGGTAGTAGTAGTATGGTTCTTCAAAATAACATTTCATATGAATGTTTGAACTGTAGAGTTGTGTTTGCTATCTTCTTTTCAAAAAGCAGAAAATTCTCGTGTGGTTGAGGAATGAAGTGCTGTGTCATGTGGCTGAATGCGGTAACAAGACGAAATTGAGGACGTTAGCATTAATTGGGGTCCCTTAAGCGAGCAGTAGCTTCTTCAGAAAGCCCAAGTGCAAAGCATGCAGCTTTTCCTTCTTTTGAATAGTCAACATTCATATCGTCCTATATGTTTGGGAAATACAAAGGGTACTTATAAGAACTGGTTTCATAAATTTGTTTCCATCGTGTTTTCCTTGATTTCTTCCGCATCACGGATTTTTCACTAAATAGATTTCCTCCTTATTTACTTCCAGTCCCATTTTTTTTTCATTTGATTTGATCCGCTTAATATCATTTTTTCCTCTTCTATATTCAACAATCTCGAGGTCGATGCCATCTGCTGAAAAAGATTCTTCAATGAGGTAATACTTTTTATTGATGTTCTACACGACCCATACCATAGCAAAAATTTCGAATTGTAAATGTATAAGTTTCATTATGCGATGAAACTAAATGAGGCTCAATACGGTAGTAGGCGGAGTCTGAGATTTCGATGAAGGTTGCTCATTTATTATTCGCAAGCTTTCTTGAAGCAATTAATTTATGCAGAACAATAATATTATAAGAATTCTATTATCATATGAATAACAAAAAGGTATTAAGATGACTGCATAAAGAGCCATATGATTTCTTCAAAAGTTAAATCAATTCAACGAAAATCCAAAGGTACCTCAAACTTATGAGGTAAGCAGATGGCAATTTTGTAATTTATTAGAAATTAATTGTCTGCTTTGACTCGAAATTGGATTGTTTTTGTAGATCAAAATAACTGTTTTTGGTTCTAAAAACAGCTATTAAATAACCTTTGACCCCGTCTTATCTATCATATTGTATTTTTTCAGTATGATTGATTATTTTCAAATAAATATTGATTGTATAGTGTGCATTTGGGTCTTGTAGAAGGTTTTCTTGAATTGAGTTTTTGTATACATCCATATTCTGAACAGACTCACCGGTGAGGAAAATTTAATATGTAGTAGTACCATGAGGACTTCCTAATTACTATTATATTTCAGTATTCAACATTTATTAGGTATATTCGAGGCACACTTTGTATCACTTAGATTTTTTTTGTGAACCTCAAAAAAAAAGTTGGGAGGTTAGGAGGTTAGGAGGTTTGTAAAGTCGTGACATCGATGGCGTCCGATGTCGTGACATTTAATCCGTTGATCAGCTGGCAATATTAGTTGACACATGTGCAATGAAATACTGATATGTTCTATAACACGATTTTTTCATACGGTAGATACAGTAGGTCATGAGTCAAATCACTTCAATGCGTTTTGGTCATGAGTATTCTCTTTATTCCGTATGCTCAAGAGTGTTTCGGCATAAGAAAAACGAAAATGACAATAACATAGAGAAGAATTTAATGGTTTAGAATACGCAATAAAATTAGTTGGAGGTATAAATAATTATGGGTTTTGGGTAATATATATTAATTATGAGGCAATTAGGTTGAAGGAGGTGCAGTCATAACAAACAAAAAGAAAACAAAAAACAAACCAAGCCTGTTCCTTATGGCTTTTTCAATTGGCACCATAATAATCATTGAGGATAAGCTGCCCTCACTTTCTAAAGCTGATCATTTCAAATTAATATGTAATACTGACGATTATAAAACTAAGCTTCTCAACAAACTACTTAACAGATTTCTAAAGATAGTTTTGTCTTGCTTTCTATGGTTTCTTATGAAAATGATTAAAATTCTACTCTTTTTGTTGGTATAGTAGACGAGGAATCAATGAGAACACATGAGGTCACTGGTTCAACTTCTCCTCTCTACACCCTGACCAACTCTACTATTTCTCTGCCCGTGATTCCGAATTCGGAACGACGAATATGTCAGAATAGTAATGTGATGCTTTTTCCTTGTAACTCTTCATGACCTCAAGAAAGAAAATACCAGACTGATACAAAACGCAGCTATTATTTAAGCAGGACGAGATCAAAGACAAAGACGACACACTCAATTCCGTTGATTTGAAGCGATTATGGTCGTTTGGAACGCGTATCTCCTATAATTATCCTATTTTATCTCTACAGGGAGAAGCTTCACATCAAACACGATGCCGATGAAATTGGAGAAGCCCCATCGTGGCACATTCGACTGTAAATAACGCAAAAATTAGATGTTTTTAAGCTTCTTCATCTGAATAACAGCTGATGGTCTCCTAAATAATGCTCTAATAAAACTGTACTATTCAAAAGCAAAAAGTTTGAATTACTATGGATTTATTGCCAAGAAAGGGTACCATGATGAGAATGACGAGGAGTCAAACAAAGCGTTTATATTGAAAATTTTCTTAGTTACTTTACAGCGAAATCCGTTACAGTATTCGGAATTCTTAACGAGACAGGTTTTTTTCAGATTTGCCAGTGATAATTTTAGTGATAAGGACGCTTGCTTATAAGCTTGTCGCAAAGTACCATTTTTTTCTACGATTTTCTTTTTACTGTTACAAGGTGAGATAAGATAAGCCCTGGAATTCTCCGGGAATCCCTTGTGACGAAGGGACGCCGAAGCATTCGTGTTCAATGTGATATTGTTGAGGTGGTTGATTGTGAGTCTCACCTATACAGTGACTTGAATTAACCACTCTTCACCATATCAGTCCTAGTTATGTTACCCAAGTTTTGCTGGTACCGATTCACTGAGCCCGGAGGAATGGTGGGCTTGAGGCCGAAGGCCGCGACCTGATTCAGTTCTGCGAGTCACTGTGGTACCTCCAACACTGCGTCACTGTGCATCTTTTACTGTTATACTCGACAGAAATTCTATTGAGGAAAAATTCATATTAAACTTCTATTCATCAAAAATATTATAGAAAACAAATATGATAAACAGAGGTGAAAAAAATCGATTTTAATCGATTGTTACATTACTAATATTTTGATGTGCTATGAATACTTTTTTGTTTTTGTTGACATTTTTCACTATAACAACATAGAGATGATAATTATATTGATAATAAATAAAATCGCATTGAAATATTATGAAATGAGATATATAACGTTGTGAAACGGTGAACGATCGGACACGGTATATCCGATAGTGTTTACGGTAGGTTCCGTTCAGGAAACACCACGTAAACAGCATGAAGGCAACAACGTATTCAACTGCGATGACGTACTGTAAATCGAGATGTCGTTCATAATAGCGACATCTGTACGACAAGAGCGAACGTTAACGACAATGAGACGCAGTCATGGAGTGTTCTGTTCATCTTTCGTGTCGGCGATTTCCGAATGACCTTCAACGGCGATATTCTTTTGTTTGATGAGAGCCGTCTGACACAATATTATGATGTCTATTAAGTACGATTGTGTTAGATAGAAGAGATATCCTCCCTCAATGATCTATCTATTCTAACTGCTAGTCAGATTACATAAAATGGTAAATATCATTACCTCCTGAGTTACGAATATATTTAAACAAATTTCATCGTAAAATTGTTCTTTGTGTAAGTAAAGTAACTTTGTTAGGCAAAGAATTCAATCAGTAAATATAACACTTGACTATGGAAGAGGAATAGAGACTGCTAAGAGAATCGAGTTGTTTTGTGAGTTGAATGAAAACTCATTAGTTTCACGTCATCATCATATGAGTTCTAATTGAGTAAATCTGTACGTGTTAATGACCTCAAGAATCTTCGTATTTAGCAATCATCTACAAATCCTAATATTAGCTCTGCTATTATTTACACAATGATTGCACTCGGCACACTTCCTGTCTAATTGCCAACTGCCACCTGCACGTAGTGTACTTAACGTTCTGATACCACTTAAGTATTTCGATAAGCTTCATCGTATCTACACAAAAATATTATAGAATTACTTCATTAACCTCATGAAATAGATCAAATATACGATAAGTGAAGAGTTGAAGAAATTGTTCTGACAAAAGCTATCACTCAAAATGATGTTTATTGATCGCAGAAAGGAAGCTTTTTATTCGTTTCAAATCTTTAATCTTCAAGATCATTCTATTGATATGATAGCAATGAATGTTTTATATTCGATAAAATTGTTATATGATGACCTACAAACGTGATCAACTAACAGCTACCGTAATCGGACACCACTAACATTCCCATGAACTCTTATGACCCGGTTTCAGATAGGTGTCATTTAGTATGAGTTAATCAGCTAACATAGCTAACTAAACGAGCATTGTTTTATGAGATAATTGGCAACTATCCAATATTACGTCATCTTCTATTGAAGAACATCTAATCAATTGAATACGGTAAGTGAATTATGAGGTATAGGTTTGGGAAAATGTTTATGTTGTGTTTACTATTATTGCACCTGTTACCAGATTTTCTTCTATGCTTGTTAGGTCACAATCATAATACCATAATTGAGAAGCGGACTATGAACAATTTTATACATTAGTAATTATATGCTATAAGCTTGATGTGAATAACGTTCTAATAATAAGGATTACACTAATATACAGTAAACGAGAACGTTCAACTACATCCATAGACTGCAGAGAAAAAAAGTAGACTCATAGACGCCGTTCCTCTCTGGCAACTGAGTTCCAATTCTGAACGAAACATCTATGATTGGTCAAGTTATTCTATCAGATTTCATTATAGTAAAAGAATCAATCATTAAAAAAAGTTGAATACAAGCGTTTAAAGATGTACTCTTCTTTTTTTCTATTTGCCTCTTCTTTGACATTTCTACACACCTCAATTATCCCGATACCCTAACGATCATCCTGATTACAGTTTCACTCAATAAAAAAATAAGCTTTTTTCTTCATTATTTCGTACGTGAAACGCTTTTGCTATTCAATTTCAAACTATTGGTATACGGTAATTCCACAGTAGGGAAAGTTCTTGGAATTTCACACTACTGGCATACGGTAATTTTCGTGGTAGTGAAAGTTTTGGATTCGACTAATTCATTGACCGTTTTGAATTTCTTTCTGATCATAAAATGAATATTAAATAGAAAATCAAACGTAATAATATATGTCGAACAGCTTTAAAATAAATTTTTTTTTACACTGACATAATATTTTTGAGGTGAACAAACATCAGAGAGATGTGTAAATGATGTCATGAGGCAAAATCTAGTAGGAATACAGCTTGACATCAAATGGCGATTAACGCACTGGCATACGGTAGATGATATATGGTATTCAATTTGCATACCGATTGAAATGCACACGTAAGTATTACGGTGAACTGATGACACAGCAATGTGACGTCATCGTCCAATGACGTCAAGTGCACATACAAACGTGGGCTCATCAATATGGCTATGGAGGCTTCATTTATTGTATGTGAAATTATGTCACATGCACGATTCTTAATATTTTGAGGTATTTAGTAACTCTAATAGGGTCTTGTTACAAAGTTGGTATGTTTTTGCTTGCTGATTATTAAGTAATCATTAGGATTTAATTTGACTCAGAAGTAAGGAAAATCCTCTAAGATGATTTTCTATTATAGAACAAGAAGCAAAAGTTATAAATGTCATTTATCATCGATACATTCTGTCATCTATAAAAAATCGGAGTTAAAAAGATTCTAACCTTAATTTTATCATTGAACGGAGGTTTTCACGCTGAGGATCGACATGAGTTATGTTTCATCCAGATGGGTTAATAGGGTTTTGAATAACTGCATATGTCTGACTAATTGACACGTGTTGCACAGGTGTTAGTTGACATTGACAGCCGTAAGGATTTATGACCACGAATGGATAGATCGAATTTCTCGAATAACTCATTCGAGACTCACACAGTGGCAGTGTTGTAATTTGCTGGTTCTTCTTGATAATGATACAAATACGATAAGTATTAATTATTTATTCAGCATGAAATATACATGACATCATTTTTTGGCTTGTCATACTGTAATTGACTTAGATTTCATATTAGAAGAAGCAATTTCATTAGAAGAAGAAGCGCCATATCAGAAGCATTATTGACGATGACTTTGAAGATGACGGCTAAAACACAACATATTCAGTTACGTTGCCTCCAGAAGAATACAAAGATGGCGGAAAAAAATTTGAAATAATTGAAAATCGGAGGCAGTAGTAGATCAAGCTAGTATTAGTTCAGACCGTTACCTGAAAATACTCCTCATCGAAGAGGTCACAGAGTTGAATGAGTCGATTAGCTATAGTTTTCGAACGGCTCTCTTCTACATCTGTAACATTAAAAATCTTGTAACGAAAAAAAAAGAGCAGCTTTTCTATCAGAATGTGGTGAGCTTTTTGTTTTAAAAGGCGAAGCATTGAACGTTTAAAGTATTAAGGATGAATAAGAAAAAAAAACTCACGATGAACATTTTCTACGAGATAATTTTTCATTGAGGTAAATGTGGTAGAGCATAGTGTGATTGCACTGAATGTGATACATTCATAGGATGTGGTGGCTTCTATTCCATTGCATGGATAATTCAGTACGCCATCGATGGTGAACATCTAAATAAAAAATCATTAAAAAAATCATGTGATTTTATTAAAATGAAGATTAGAAATTGACCATGATAAGGGGAAGACGACTGACTTAAACGCCGGCACGTGCGATTATGAGGCTTTTCGGTGTTCACGCCCTCGTATTAAGCCACGCCCTAGCTACCGTACCTCAGCAAAGCAGGCCAGCTTTAGCGTCTACTGCTATAAAGAAAGAGTCCAGCCTATTAATGGAAATTTTATATCTAAAGTTTATCAGAGCATTTACCTCTATATTCAAAACCAATAAGTTTTTCCAGATTTCAATTATAAGAAGATGTACTGAAGGATGCAAGCAGGAGATCAGATAATCTGATTCAAATTATGCAAATTCTACATTTGTAAAAGCTAAAGCTTAACGTTAACTTGATATAACAAAGGAGATTTTGTTGTGCTGCTTGTCTGAAGTTGATTCTTACGAAATTGTAATCGGTATCTTAATATACTGTAGCTAAAGTTTTACCAACCGTTACCTTAAAACTTCCGTTACCTATGGCTTATAAGTTTTATCAGAGAGTACTGTAACTTTCAAAGAATTGTATTTTTTAGTCCTTATATTTTTTTCATTTTATTATGGTATTATTATACATCCAATGAAACTGAGGTGGCCGCAGCAAAACTTTTGACCTCATGCGGGACTCGAACCCGTACTTACGGATATCCGGTATGCAGACTCAGTATAATTGGATGATTCATTAAATCATAAAGAAAATATTCTGTCTATTTTATAAATGAATGATTAACGTGAGCAAGCACTACGGAAATCTGCCTAGAAAATGACGGACCATCAATTTTTTCTCAGAATTTTTGGGACCGATTAGTTTCTCCATGATACTGCTATTAAAGGAAGAATGAAATGAAGAATCTTTTATATTTATAGATCATCTGATGATCATTTTAGCTCTACACTGATATAGAGCATTACGTCTTCGACATCGTATTGAATTATTACTTCCCTAATTATGTATACATATAACGGATACGGTAGTTTCCGTTCGTCCGTAACAGGAAATTCTAATCGGACCTAATTTCGCGCACATTTACGATAAGATGCACAAATATTATTGGGTGATGCTGTCAATTACTGCCAGAGAGAGGAGTGTCTGTGTGTGAACACCTGCACATCGACGACAACGACGACGACGACGTCGACGAAGCACTAGAACAATGATGAAGGCGTTCGTCCAGTTGGTAAATCAATCTGGTCAAATAATTATGTAAATATGTCATTGCAGGGAAAAATTCTTAATGAAATCCTCAACAACATTTTTATACTCAGTTTTCTTATTCGCTTTGAGTTCTTATTAACCTCTTTCTTTTCCTTACATTCATCCTCAAAAAGCAGTATAAAGCCAAAACAGCGACCTAAAGCACATAGAATTTAGCTGGAATTTACTTTAAAAGTAGTTTTTCGCCTAAGTGAAGGTGTTGAATTACAGTAAAAACCTCACTGCATGTTGCCCTCAGCGAAAATGATTGAAAACTGACAAATACCTGAAGTTAATGAAAATCGACGGGAACATGATCTACATGAAACTCACTCTTTGAAAAAATTTCAAATGATATGAGGAACATTCGGTAACAAAATTATGATGTCTGTTAATCTATTAGCATAACAAACAGCAATTTGAACTCTATTAGCCTCATCAACAACAAAACTCCTCCCTCCACATGCATTTCTGTGCGTATTAATGATGACTGTTTATGCACGAAATAGTTGTTTTTGTTAAGAAGTTATGAAATCGTCGACGAGGACAAGGCGAAATCCTCACACGCTTCGTTAAACAGTAGTTTTTTTTTCTTTCTCGGGTTTAGGTTGAGTATTTATGACTGGCTCGGATTTTTTTAGGGCTGCGTTCAAAGTAACCCGCGCCATGTTATCGCTGGGAAAAAAAAAGACTGAACGTCATCTAACGAAACTGTTCTACCAAAAACCAACTGTATTCGTTCTCGTTGTTGAAGGAGAGCTTTTTTATCTTCTTATCGTCGTCATTGCTTGTTAACGACACGATTGAAAAAAAAAAGGCAAAGAGAAAACTAATAAGAAAGAATCACAGCACATAAATAAATTTGCAATGCAGGTGAGTCTTTTTTTGCCTCAAAATGTAGCTTTTTACTCATTGAAGAAGTGCAAATATTTGATAGTAATCGGAGGAAAGCAGTGTTTCCTTAAATGAACCTCTTCTATTTAACACTTTATGAGGAACATTTCCAGATTTAAATGTATTCAAAACAGCAGGAGTAAACATATGATGAGTAAATTTTTTTCTTTTGCTTAATAAGCAGTTTTTTTCTAACAAAATAGAAAAAAGTGAGTTGCGGACAAAATCGTGAGTATATTTTTTCCTATTGCATATTTGTATAATATTTTGTTATTAAAAATGTCATAAAAATGCTCTAACAATCGTTTTCGTGATGGTATTTGTCGTATCATTGATGACTCAATCATCATCCTCATCCTCATTCTCATTCTCATCATCCTCATCATTGTCATCATCTATGGCATAATGTTGACTGGCTAGCTAATCCACTTCACCTATGTTCTGTCGGCATGTTGTGATCTCAATCTCTTACCAATATTCATCAAAAGGTTAATTATTTATCGCTCATTTGCTACCGTAATCTTTTTATCTAACCGCCTATTATGCGTTTGTGATACGGTAAGTGACGAATAATAATGTCATTTTATTACAAGAATTGTATATTAATGTGTTCGACGAGCATATAAATTAGGTCCTTTCACAGTAAATTGTAAAATTTTTAGTCATCTCTTAGCGATTTATTGTTCAAGTTTTGACTCCTCAACACTCATCGTGAGATGAGTGAGTACCTATTGATCATGAAAACAACAACTAGTGATCCACTAATGATCGATATCAGACTATCAAAAATTTTGATGTTTTACAAAATTATCAAATAAAATCATTTCCATTCTGTTTTGTAAGCTTTAATTAGTTGTAGTAAGTTTAAAAACGTTAGTTCGTTAGCTTTTTCCCTCATAAAGTCTACAAAAACTCACAAGTTTTTTTTTTCTGAAACAATTTCACAATGTTTCTTGGTACTTGACAAAACTTTATGGAGTTCATTTCTTTTTGCTTACTCATTAATCACTCAGGAAAATAATCATATATCTGAACAATTAATGTCATAGCAATAATAATGAGGTACAATGAGTTCGGGTCAAAAGTAAGCTTATGGAGTTCAGTTGTTGATTTGTTTACATAGGTGTGATGGTAGAGACAACACCATGTATGTCAAATATACAGTATCCTATCGATGAGTAAACTTGTCAGATCTTTATTTGTTCATAGATCTAATTTCCTTCAGTTTTTTTTTTCCTCATACATCCTTTAAGTTCTGAATATTTTTCACAAAACTATCTTTTTATGAATCAATCAATAAATCGAGGTTCTTTTTTCTGATTAATCTTTGAGTAAACAAATTCTATCGTAATAAATTTTTTGTCAAAATCGAATAAATTTCATAGTTCTTTAGCTTAATCGACTATTATTGTTTAATATCAACTATCACAGAATAAAAATCTATGATCTACCAATCAATTTCCTCAAAAAGCATTGCTGTGAGGTAAATTTTTGATATATTTATTATAGCTCTATTAATTTATCTTCCTAATGAAGATGTTCTATTTGACATTTTTTTTTGTTATTATTGATCGAAAACGTTATTTAATCTGAGGAAAATTGTAAAATCGTTGTGCTTTATATACTAGAAAGTCGCCAGCGGCAATATTCAGAGAAGTCTGAACTGCGATGATGTCAAAGATGTGATTTGGTGAAATTATTCACGTCGGCTTTTTTATGAACTCATACTCATTTATTCAGTTGCTTAAATTTATGCTACACGATAGAAGTGATCATGTCGTACGACCATTACACGCTATTTGACGTCTTCTAATCATTAAAACTCATCCATAACAATTTCATCGGATAACATCAAATGTGTTCCTAATGTGTTTCAGTGTTCTGAATGTCTAATCAGAAATGAAACCTCATTTATCCTCACTGTTTTGTTTATGTGCAACGAATTCCGGCTTGATTTATTTTTATGACACATGCCGACGATAAAAATTGCTTCCGTACGTCATTGAAAATTTCCAGAAATCGCAACGATCGACTTCAACTAAATTTATTAACTGGTTATTTCATGTCGTAACACTTCAATCTAATAAAAAATATATACATATACAACTTTAAATATTTATAAATAATAATATAATGAAGTTATATAATATTAAAAGTATTGTGAATGCTAAACAACTGAGAAAATTCTATAAAAAATCAATACCTACCATTATAATTGTCGAAATGAAACGTTAAATCAATCAATAACCATGTTATACACGTCTACCGCTGCCTGGAGTATATCTATTGGAGTGAAAAAACCATGCCAAGTATGCATAAAAACCTGTGAGCAATCAATAGCTAACATTATAATCGACAAAATAAAGCGTCAGATCAATCAATACGCATGTCAAACACGTCTAACGATGCCAGTAGTATATCTATTAGAATAAATAAGCCATAAATTGTAATTAAATTAACAAATTCTCAGTAATACAGTATCCCAGTGTTACAGTAATACCTTGTAAAATATAAAAATGACTACATAATACTTTTTGTATAAATTTGCATATATGTATTCGTACATATCAGATTATTTAGCTAGTAAATTATCATAATATACCTTTAGTCATTTTAATGTTAAATTATGAGTGACATAAATGAGTTAAACGATGAGGTACGTACTGAAAAACGTTTACTCACACCTCTAGTTACATACATGAATAGACGAAGTAACGTTGATGTTGAATATTTCATTCAGCTTTTTCCTCAAGCGTTAATTTTAAAGGAGGTTTTTCAGTTTTACTCTATACCTCATTTTCGCCGTTACCATTGTTGTCGATGAATTGAATTTTTAATAATTGTCGATATTTAAAGCGATTTTTCGTTAAATAATTCGGTCAAGGTTATTATTGAAATCGATTTAGCAGGAGTCGATGATTTCATGACAATGTCATGACCATCGAATAATCGCGATTCATTTCGTTTGAATTTAATTAATAAGAAAACAACTAACCAAGTGACGTCACTTATAAGCTTATTTGAATACCGTACATGACGATAATTTCAAGTGTTTATGATTTAATCCGCATAATAAATGACTATATGAGTGCTGAGTGGAAATTATGTTGATCCTCATCGTACTTGATACTAGTCGGCTTTTTATTTCATCCATGTGCTTCATCTATCCTCACTAGGTTAATTATTCACCCTCAATTTGTTACGCTTTAATGCATTACGCAATCCTACCGTATGAATGATACCGTACAATTTTTCTATTTTATTTAATGAATGAATTTGAGCCTCACCGTGTCCTCCTCAATAAATTTCTCATAGATAAAACTTTAGCATTTATTATCAAAATCTCTAATCCTAATTTCTTGGTAGGAATTTTTTATGTAGATCAATACATATATGAGTATACGGAGTGAATATGAGGTTTCAATAATGTATATTCCTCACGATAAGCTTGTTTCTCATTCCTTAACCTCAATAGAAACTAGCATAATGCTAGACGATCATTTTAGTTGTTCAATGAGTTTAATGACTACCAAATTAATCATTAATGAGACGGCTGATGTGATCCGTGAAATGCAAATCCGATCTAAAGCACCGTAACGTCTCACACTAACGGAGGAGGGAAATGGCCTCACAATATTAGGAATTCCTGTTTCATCTCCTACTTATCCAGAAAAAAGAATAACCAGTAAATAATCAAAT
Source organism: Dictyocaulus viviparus (assembly GCA_000816705.1). NCBI lineage: Eukaryota > Metazoa > Nematoda > Chromadorea > Rhabditida > Metastrongylidae > Dictyocaulus > Dictyocaulus viviparus. Next base: position 1,516,494 of record KN716150.1, on the reverse strand, counting down.
CTAAAAGAAGAGTAGCAACAAAAAGGAAAGTAATTGATTTACATAGAAATATTTTTAAGGTGATTTCTATTGTCCTCAATAGGTATCACCTACTTGTTGTGATTGAGGTAATGAGGTCTAAATAAGGAATATCAATAATTGAGTATTTTTCAATTTTAAAAATAAACTCTTACAAATTTGGCATAACGTCAGTGTTGTTTTTTTTCTCACAAACTAATTCTATATTTATATTGGTGAGTCAATTTCTTTTCGGAACGTAGTTGAGGTAACAATTGAGGTGAGAACAAAAGGAAAGCATTTAAGGTATGAATGAATTGTATAATCGACTAGTAAATTATAATTCGATAATGATTATTGTTATTATTGATCGTTTCCGTCGTAGAAAATCGATTTATAGCTGAAACAATAGGAGGTCAATTTATGGAGGAGGAAATCGAGGAGGCTTTAGCAAACAATGATAAGTAGTGTTCACACGATAAAGCATTGCAACTGAAGAATACCCTTTTTATTAGACCGCTATATAAACATTTATTATAAAAAGGAAATATTATATGTTTATTGATCTAAGAACGATACCGACATCGGAGACTAAAGGAGCTACTAAAACAACACGATTGTCAATAGTTCGTCCGTTTGTTTACTTTGACAGGCTATTCAGTTTCAACAATGTTAGTACACATTAAGTAAACAACAACAACAACAACAACAAGAACAGCAACATCATCGGTTGCTGTAGTTTTTTGTTTATCCTGACAGAGTGAAAAAACTTCTGATCAGACGATTTCATACGGATCGTGACCACTTAGAATCAACAAATATTTTTCATCAATAAGGTTATATGTCAAATATGTGAACCGAATAACTATGAACATCTGCTCATCATTGTCACGAACAGAAGTAAACAACAAAAGAAAACAAATAAACAACCGAAAAAACGCCAGACTAGTTACGGAGTTAATCGCTTGCGAATGAACTGATATTGATTAATATGATAAAGAAAACCTCAGGCAAAAGGAAATCTCTGAGGGACAAAATCCGGATAGCTATAGGTTTCAAAATTTCACTAACAAATCTGCTCTGTCTCTCTACATTACAAGTATAATATGAAATTTTTTTGTCACTCACATTGGTACTGACTGACATTTACGCGTTTTTTTTTTTTGGAGGAAATAATTCTCAAAAATTCTAAATGGTGAGGAATCTATGATAAGCAGATGGTGATGGTTGAGGATGTTAACCGGATACACCACTAAATAAATACGATGAGCTAATAATGATTACTATTTGAACTCTATGTTTACTCAGATTTGACTCAATTCAGTATTTTACGTTAATAGATTATTTATTTAGTTACCCAACTAACTCAACATATGGTATTTGACACTTTCCTCAATATACACTACACCATCATTTGCATATAAAGGTAATTGTAATGAAAAGAATTACGATCAATATTGTTTACCTAAACGATCTATATCTCCTCATTGTGGAATAATCGTTCAAAATATATTTTTGATAAGGGTGAATCTATTGCCCTAATTTTAAAATACAGTATGCCTTAAGAAATGAAATATACTAGATTTCCTATAGATCATTTCTTATACCACTTAACACTTTAAGGAGTCGTCAATTAATTCAAGAGATACGTCACAATATTGGTGGTACTGAATAGAACAAATACTACAGCCGATCGAGGTCATTAACTGATCGATGATGGTGTGAGTGACGACGGATCAGATGGCTGGTAGGTAGATTTCGGTAAGGGATAGAATCAATAGGATTTTTGATGAAATTCGGTGATATGAGGTATACCGATCGATATCGAACTCCTATAACTATCTAGGCTTAAAAAATCGTGGTGAGTAATTCTCGAACAAATTCGTGAGGTATTGAACAGAATTCGTTGATTCTTATCGACTGCAGTAAAATTCAGTAGCGAAAAATTTACAACGAAAACTGTTTTTTTTTTGCAAGCTTCTTTAAGCTTCAATCTCATAGATATCGACTATAGCCGTAATTGTATAAGTAAAACGTATAGTTGAATGAAAATAACCATAACCATTACTCATCGAATTAGTTGCGGTAAAGAGTTGCCGAATTTGAGGAACGGGAATCGGTCAACAGGGAAACGGCACAAGCGAGCCTCATGGGATGGATGGAGGGTCATCTTGTTGCGGCTTACCTTTACCGACGGCATCGTTAAAAGTTAGTAGTAGTAGTATCATTAGGTAAATCAAAGAAGAAACTCTCATTAGCATAAATCTAATTTGTTTTTTCGGTATATCTTTGATATATGTGATTCTTCAACGTTTGCCGCTAACCTGAATGAGTTCAATTTAACTCAAGATTGTTGAATAGAAATGATAATCATGTCTGTATTATGAGTGAAATGATATCATTCTGAATCGATTAGGAACCTCAACCTCTAATTTTATGTGAGGGAACGCATTGTTAGGAATGTAACGATGATTGATGGCGGTTTACTTTGACTAACTCATTCAAAATGCACATTATTCAACATCACCATTTCAACAAAGACAACCAACCAAACCTTCACTATGAATGACATAATCATCTTACCAGTTAGTTCCGGAACTCAATAAACGAGTCTCATCTCGAGGATTCAGCTATTTCTGAGGAGTTAGAGCTGCTAACAACTGAATAACTAATAGTACTTGTTAATACAATGTATTTGTTATCAGTAAATGGTAACGTAAGCATATTCAACTCATTTGTGACTCATTTTTCTCTAGAATCGTCTACAAATCACCTCACGAACAATCTGAATTTTTCCAGTTTTCTAGTAACATAAAGGGATTTTAGACCTCATGGGAGGGTTAAGTTTTTTTATGAAATCGATCGAAATACGCTCATGTTAATGAAAATTTCATAATCCATCTTTGTGTTAGGGTGTTTGAATATTTCGGAGGAAAAAAAAAGGATAATTACATTGGCCTCAATTCATATGAGTTATGAAGCACATAGAAAATATGATATCTCTTTGTTCGTGTGCGAGCTGTACTAATCGAGGATTATGGTAGGTATAAGATAATCATCGGAAAGAGCGGAATATGAGGTAAAAAAAGAGGATTGATGAATGGGAAAAGTTCGTGCGAGTCATGGCTTAAGAGTTTATGCAATCCATTATTTTCAGAATTTCTTTCGAGTTGATTTGTATACAGTGAGTGATTGTTGAGTGATTCAAAGAATAACGAGGAAATGAATCAATAATAACCTTAATTGTTTTATGTATTAATTTTTTTAAGAAGAAAACAAGCTTTTCCTTTTCTCAACAGAAAGCAATGACGTCAGACACTCGATGGTGTGCTATTGCAATTTTTATAAAGTTTAAAAGCTTGAATAAGTTTAAAGCTCAATCAATTATCTTCGTTTTTGCTTAGTAAAACACAATGCTATTATAATCAATTTATTTACTATGAAAGGAGGCAAGCATTTTTGAAGATTTCTCATTATTCAGAGCCTCAAAAGACTCATGTCAAAATGGAATCCATCCAGTCAAACAACTTCATAACTATAAGAAACGAAATCTTTAAGCTCAAAGTCAAATTACGTGCTTGATGAGCGGCATGAAAACTCCAGACCGAACCTCTGTAGATCTCCCGTTAAAGTCCTGACTGAGGTTCTAGACTTTGTAGTTTACCACCTCATGAAGGATGTTTGAAGCCTTATAAGTAAAAAGCTTTGTATACTGTTTATGAGTAAATCTAATTTATCTAGTGATATTGTAATGAGTTGTAAATTATTGATGCTGTGATATTTTCATAAATTTTCAGGCTCAATAAAATTCTACCGTAGTGATGACCTCAATGATCTCTGATCATCGAACACGCTGCAGGGAGATCGATGGTCAAGCCTGATGGTCAAACGTTTTTTAAAAACTCTGGAATGGTATCAGTGATGCTGCAGCAAAGAGAACTCATTCGATTACCCTCGTGCGCGATAGGGAAAACTGGAAGCGTTACTGATGCCCACTCGACTCTGTCGATGATCAACGGGAATCCAGGTGATCCAGCTTAATGATAATCTTTGATGCACAACGTGTTCGGCTTTTGTATTTTGAGGAAGATTCTAACTAACCTCATCACAATAACTCAGTAAAAAAGCAACATTATTCAGTATTTATTCACAATCAAGCAATAAAAAAAAACCAGGAAAATATCATATCAATAAAGCACAAAAATAACATGTTTATAAATACACATTAAAAACTATATCACATATTGAAGATTTTTTTTGTCCTCTGTTCTACCTCAATTATTCTGGACAAAAATTAGAATAACTTAACTCATTCTATTCGTAACATAGCGATTCTATTCGTAATATTTTGAGTCTTGAGGGAAATTTCCTATAGCTTGATAAGTCAAAAAAAAAACGTTAATGAACATCATTTTTCATCAATAAAGTGATCTACGCGATCAGACAAAATGATCTGTCCGGTATCGTAAGTTGGTGGAGGAGAAGTCGATCGTAGTGGTTTTACTAAATCCAATTTAATAATTATTTTTATTATATTTAATTATAATTGAAATATTTCTTTAATAAATGAATAGAATATTAAAATACTATTGAATTTTTGTTAAGTATTTTTGAGAAAAGAAAATCGATTACCGTAATTCTCTTCAGTTTCATTACCGTAGTTTTTTCTTATTTCATCGCATGTGCTCACATTATTTGTCGCATAGTTTATCAAATAATTAAATGGGCACTGTAATCATTTTTTTTTCTCATTCAATACAAAGCATATAAATCGATTTGTTTACTATTGTTGTTTACTAATAGTTTTTCTTACCTCTGTAATCATTTTTTGAATCACTCGTAATTTTTCGCAGATAAATTTTATCATAAAAATGATAATAGCAAAACCGATAGCGAATATTCCAAGCACTAAAGTGATTAACATAAAATCAACTCGATTAGATGAGTTAGTTTCACCTGAAAATTCCTCATAATTTTAGTGACGTCATTATTATAATGATATTAATATTAAAAATATATAACGATCAATATAACGATAGTAGTTGTAATAATGATAATAGTGATAATAATAATAGGAATAATAATGAAAAGAAAAAGAGGAAAACGAAGATGAGGACGAGGATGAGTGAAATCTAACAGTCCTGACGAGTGATAATAAATATCAAAAATAATAATAACTACTATAAGCAGAAATATATATATATATATGTATTTTATATGTATTTTTTTTTAATAGTTTCTTGTTGAATTTTTGAAGCAGTTTTGATAATAATCAGAAAAGATTTCATAAATTTTCTTTTAATAAATAAAGAAAAGCATGCTTTTATAGGAAATCAATATTGAGATCAAAGATTACGATTTTCCTCCAAATGAAGCCTCTAAGTGATAGCGATGAATGTAGAGGTGATAAGAAGCTTACAACGTCATTAATCCAATCAATGTAATATTTTTAAACTTAAAACAAGCAAAAACTTTATAACACTATCGATTTATAACTCAAAATTTGAGTGAAATAATGTGATCTCAGTGAGGTAGGAGAATTTCTGAAGTGTATTAGCTAGTGTATCAAGAAGAAATTTGGTGTATTGTAGACAAAAAATAAATAAGCTTAAATGTGAATGTGTTCATCACCCATAATTATTTTCTGTTATTATGCTATCGAGTTAAAAAGAGGAGTTATTAAGCTTAAAGCATCGTAACTGAGGTCGCAAGGGCGAGAGCTAACTGAGTTTTGACCTCAAAGAAAAACGAGGAAAATTTACTCTAATGTGCTTCTGGTCAGTGAAAAATTCAGCTTTCACTTAATGTCCTAGTAAATAGCGTGATTTAAAAAAAAGCAAAAAAAATATAACCATAAAAAAACAATATTTAAAAGTAATATTCAAAAAATTTACATTATAAATGAAAGCTTTACAAGTACTCATACAAATTAGTATATGATAAATAAGAAATGTTTTTCTATTTCAACTACCATTTTATATGAAACTGAGGAAAATAACTCAGTCGATAAAGCTTACATCTAGGTGTTGGCGTTATAGCACACAATCCAGCTTCACAGTTAGACGTCATACAACCTCGTTTTTCCTGAAATGAAACTTTATTGAAAACAAACATTCAATTCTATTTTTGAGGTTGTTATCTTGAATGCAATGAGGTTTCTGAGGTATTCGGGTTTGAGCTTTAATTCCAATGATATTTTTTCAAACAATAAACCTTCAAATGTTGCACATATTAAAACTATCTATTGAATGGAGGATTATAATTAATATGGATTAAATACGTTTTGTAAGATATGCAATAGATCAAAATATGACCTCACCTGTTGAGGTGAATGATCAAGCCACTGTTCACAATGTTTACCAGTGAAACCATTCGTACAATTACAACGATAAATATTTGTGATGTCAACAATACAACTGCCACCGTTTTCACAAATAACACCATGACGTGCACAAAATTCAAGATCGCTAAATGAGAAATATGAAGAGAATTGTCAATAACAACTTGTAAACAATTTGTAAACAACTTACAAAATAACGTCTTGAATCATTCTATAAATGATAACATCGTAAATATCATTAGATACGGGGCGATAACCGGCTTAACTGTACAGTGATAAGGTTACGAGTACCACCTCATAACTCCTGAGTTCAGCTGCTAACTCAAAACACTGGGTTATCAACGAATAGAATACTCGTGATGATATACGCATTCAGTCATCTTCACGATGACACGATGAAGAGGATTAAGTGAGGTTGCACGTTGGTCAAGAATTGATTAAAATGTCTAGAGCTTACGTATCTTCTCTTATCACTAAAGTTTTGCTAAACAAATAGAAAATCGTTTCGTGTAGATCAATAAGAGTGATCAATATAATTATATATTACACATAACGACAAAATAGTTATGTGAAACTATTTAACTGCTTACATATCACAAAATTTTCCACTCCAATTCGAGTAACACTCGCATTCATACGGTCTACGACATCGTCCGTGCTGGCAACCAATTAACGGCATACATTCTGAGCACGATGGTCCTTTCCATCCATAATCACATCTAAACTAAATTATGTAAGTAGAGGCAAATGAGGGAATTGATCAAGGACTCATGAGTCATTTCATAGCAAATACTATGAAATGTTGATAATGAAACACTATGTTTTATTTAATATTACGGTTTGATGTCAGGTAGACGTAGCACAATGTTAAGGGAGCCGGGATAGCATGCTTCAATGCAGAACACTCGAGTTCTTGCCCTCTCCGAGGCAACGCAAGCCTTTCATCTCTAGGATATCGATGAACTGTTACCAAAGTAATCGAGGAGCGTTAACAGCACTCACTTTTACAAAGCAACTAGTAAACTGGTGTGAGACTATGGAGTACTTGAACTCGACCCTCTTCTCGACATCATAGGAACAATCAATGCTTGGCAATTCCCATACAAGTATATATTAAATCAATTATGCAAAGAAAAACGTCTACTAAATAGATTGTAGCATGTGTCCTCCATTTAAGAGGCTATCTATTACTACTTTATCTCTTCATTATCACTGAGCATACTCTGAACTGCAGTATCTCTCTAAGTTTTCACACCTGTAACGAACGAACAATAATCGATAGATCATAGAGATGACCACTCTTCCAAGGGTGACGGCTGTCGGATTGATCAATAACAAGCCAAAGACAGAAGCCCATCCTCCCTCCTAGCCGCAACCAACCAGTTGGCCTAACATTTCATAACCAACATTTTTAATACTTTATGGAACATGGTGACATTACCGCTACTCCGTGAGGCAGTACTGCTCCTACTGCAAAAATATTTGCTATCTATCCCATAACACTCATCCGATATATTCATCCAACATCGCCTCCTTTGTGCCTCTCACACATCTCATAGTGTAATTTGTTGTCGTATTACTCGATATTGCTGATGCATTACTGTTGTTTTATACAAAAGTAGTTAGTAAAATAGTTCGAGGAATTACTATTATGTTTTTTTTTTCTGAGTTTCTAAGTTTGAGGTAACTATATAACTCCAATTTCTTCCTACCAATGCTCATTCTGTTTGTACCACTATCTATACGGTAAGGAGGCGCAGTGGAGCAGTGGTGGAGGTGTCACAGCGATTTGAAAGCTCGAATCAGTTCGCTGCCGCCTCCGAGGCCTACCCAGTCCGCCATCATCTAAAGATCGGTAAATTGGTACCCGAGAAATCTGGGTAAGTTAACTAGCACTGACGTAGTGAAGAGTGGTCATTTTAAGTCGATTTATAGACCGGGCTCTTATTCAACCACTTTCACGACATCACGTTGAGTACGAATGCGTAGGCGCATCCCGCCTCAACGGATTGATCAACGCCAAAGCTAATCTCGTCCCACCTTATCCATAGAATGTGCTTTTTGCTCGCTTAGCCTTTTATATCGAAAAAGCTAAGAATGTAGTTACTGAGTTTTGAAGAAGGTAGACAAACTACCAGATGGACACTTTGAAGCACTTCTTATTACTCTGCTATACTCTTTAACCTCACTTTAACCTAGCTGACCTTAAATGATATACTTCTTCATTTATACAGCGTTCATTTTGTTATTCATAATGCTTGATTTCATTATAATTTTTAGCGTTCATCGTTGGGAAATCACTTATTGGATCGAGATTTTGAGTGATTTGATCTATTTCAAACACCTCATCACCTGCATTGATTTGGTCCAATACAGTATCCATGAATACATTTGTGATCGCATTGCGGTTCGTCGCATAACGCTCCATTCCATCCTTTCTTACAAAGTTTTCTACCATCCGGTAAGCATTTAAACAGATTATCACCATTCTGACTGAAGCAAAAAGACATAATATTGATTAAATTTACTCAAAACTTTGTCAGAAAATCGATACTAGAATTTAGTTGGATTGAAGTTGAAATGAGGTCAGAGCAATATTGAGGCATTAGAGAACTCTTCGCAACGTTAAATTGTACACAACGTTATGATCCGACGTTGTGGATTTATCTACGAGACTTAGTGCCTCAGGCGGGACTCAAGCCTGTGTATCACAGATTTTCGGTCTGATTCGTTATCATTTGTATCGTTAAAGTGTTCGTTGTTTGAGCATTCAATGTTGCTGTGTGGCACGAGTTCGAGTCTCGCCTGAGGAGGTTTCAAGTTTCGTGACCTACTCAAACTATTAGATATCAGTTTCATTTTATTTTTAACTGCACCTAGATTATAAAATTCATGTTTGATAAAAATAAAATCAGAAATAAATAACTTCAATAAATATTTTGAAAAAAAGAGAAAAAAAACCAAGACTAAAACATTGGTACAAATTGTTATAAAAATGTTGTTTTATTTTTTTTGTAACATTTCGTTTTATTTACGATCTTGTTTATAAAAATAAATATGTAAACAAAGTAAACATACCCGTTAAGATTCTCGTTACAGTAAACAGAACAAGTTGGACCGTAATAGTATTTTTCACATTCAATAGACATTAATAAATTTACAGTAATATTTTCATTTTCCTGAAAAAAAACATCGCCTAGAGAAATTTTCCACTCTCTGTTATATTGAAGCTTTGTTTTATGTTAATTAGATAAGTAATTGGAATACGAATTAATATTTTGTTAATATGAGGTAGTTTGACTCACCATTGTGATCATTGTTATAGGTGAGTATGAGGTTGTATTCTGAAATAATCGAGATGTTTCAAGTAAAACATCACCATGACGATTATTTGCATATACTGTTAATCTCCAATTCGTCTAAAATATATAGTAACAAAATAAGAGGTCAGCTTTTGCAATTTTACCTCAATTATGTAACTCATGAATATATATATGAATGAAATTTCCAGATGAATTCATGCTAGAGTGGTATACTTGAGAACTTCTTTCATATAAGAATGAGTTCTAATTGTTATTCCTCGCTTATTGAGGACGTCTAGATCACAATAGCAGATCAAACGTTACTGTAATTCAATTGATTTGTTCATTGCCGTATTAAATGAATGGACTGTTAAACGGCATTCAATCTGTCGATAAGAAACCAAATAGTACTGATTTGTCATTTGAGGTGCTAGATGAACCTCTAGGATGAGGGTTAAGCTAATTCATAGATCATGATAATTTGAACTTCTAAAGTTGTGTGTTGTGTTGTGTCGTCCAAAACAGCATTCTGAGGTTAAAAAAATCAGTCTTTCACCATAAAGCTTAATCTTAGTTTCGATCAATGCAAGCTTCTACTTCTTCTGCTTTGTACTGTTTGATGAGATCTAAAAATTTAGGAAAGCAAAACTTCCTCAGAGTTCATACCTCAAGTGATCAATGTTTATATCATGTAGAGGAGTGATGCGAGGCATCTATTTTGAACTTTAGATGGTTTTTTGAGTGATTTTTGCTTTACAAATCAACTTGCTTGACAATAAAATAGTTTTAAAAAAACAATATTAATTAAAATCTATTTTGCATATATTTATTGATATCGAAGTATTTCAATGAACTACCGCGACACCAATGAGTGATAAGGCCAACCTAAATGATTGAGGTAGATTCGTAATCGTTATTAAAATTTGAACTCTTTGAGACTTTCTGACACCAACGATCCTGCTCAACGCGTTCATTATCAAGAAGAATGAACAGATAAGATCAGGTTAGACTAGAAAAAGCATAAAGCTCGGTGTTGTAAAATCCGTGTAGCAGATGCCGCCATTCATAACAACATCAGCTTGAACCATGGATGGTCTGGATAATAACTTCGATGACGTCATCGCATTTTAGCGGATTTTAAGACCAATTAACGACTCTACAAGGAGCTGAGCTGACCCGTTTCCACGCAACAGTGGAGCACTTCTTATTCCACTGCGCTATGAGCACCAGTTAGCTGTAGGTTAGCCTAAATAATTTTTTGGTATTAAGGTTAACAAAGCTTGGTATCAACCTTTTTTAAGTGGGTTAGATTTTCCTTCGGTGACGCTTATCATCAATACGTGCGGGATTTGAGACGCATTCAATTTCCTCATGATCTAGTGAGGACTACTGAATTTAATTCTTATCTGTACAATGACTTGAGATGACTATTCCGAACCAAATCCGAGCTATTTGATTAAAGCTCCAGATTCCCATAGGCAATTCGTCAAATTTAAATCGGAAGCATTTCGAAGATCGAATACATATGGTTTTTGGCATATTTGATTTTGAATCGATTCGAGGGTGAAATGAGGTGAAGATAAGTGATGTGAATGACAATTCAACGAGTTCTAATGGCGAATCAGGTGATGATGGCGGATTTTATGGTCCCATTGTCAACCACTACCACAATTCCATTTCTATTTAGAGCGATAAATCTTTCTGGCTACAACGATCGATCCTTAACAAAGTGTTAATTGACGGTTTGTCGATGGTGTGCATGTCTGTTGATGACCCCGACAATTTTTTTTCTTCTAATTTTCATCATTACGCCATCCCGTAGATGACCATCATGCCACAGGTGTCCCTCATAATTACACCGCATGTTGACGACACTAACAAAATTGCATGAGCCTAAGATTTAAAGAGGAAAGGATATGAGGTAAAAAAAACCACGAGGATGTCGATAAAGAAGAAAATTCGTAGTTTTTTTTTCTTGCAAAGAAATAGTAATATACAGTTATTTTACAAATATTATAACAAATAAAATAAAAGTATTAAAAAAAGTTCACAATACGTCTAGATATAAGACTTAGAGCTATGAAACAAATAGAAAATAATGAAGTGATATAAGAGAGAGTAGATAAGAATAAAGAGGTAAATGAGGATATTTGAGTTCGATATTTTTGTAATATTGAAATGGTTTTCTTATATTATAAAAAACCCACAAAAATTTTCAAGTATTTAAAGCTTGACGTCAAAAAAAACTTCACGGTAGCACAAAAAAATGCTTTTACTAGCGATCAATAATCATTTTTTTTCACATGAAAACTCGTCCACAAATTATTGATGTGATTTTTTAGAGCGCATTTTATACAGAAATGGAAGCTGCTCGGACTTTTACCTCATAAAAAATAAAAGAGAACGTCAAGAACGACAAAAAAAACAACTTTTTAAAAATCGATTTTTATTTTTATACGGCTTTTTTTCTCTGTTTGATCTGAAATTACTCGTATTTTTTACTTTTTTCTTCCTTTCTAAACGTTTTATTTTTTCAGTTGTGGTTTTTTTGGAATAATAGGCTTTTCAATATAATTATTTTCATAGTTCATAGGTCAATATTTTTGTATTCTTAGCACCGACCGGAACTCTTAAGCGCAACGCTTGCACTTATCCCTCTAATCCATCACCTTCAAAGGGACTCTCAAAGGAACTCGACATCGACGTGGTCCGCTATCGAGTACGGTATGTGTGACGTATAGAGGAGAACTTAAATGTCAATGTTAGTATTAGTCATAATCAGACTCACTTCTACAATAGATCGATTCAGTAAATTTATCTTAGCCTATAGAAAGGCTTATGAAAGAAAAAGGAAAAGTTTTAAGAGAGAAGAAAGCTAATAAAAAAAAACTCATAGAAAGCTTATGATAGTGAAAAAGAAAAAAGAAAAAGTTTGGTACATTGTACGAGTTTTCATGGGTCACCATCATTTTGAGGTTCTGTAATTGAATGGTT
>KN716150.1:1483943-1497735 GCA_000816705.1 Dictyocaulus viviparus | reverse complement strand
CAAAAAATATAGAAAAATATTTGAGAAAAATTTCAAATAATTTTTTTTAATATTATTAGTGAAATGAATTTTTCTAGAACGTTACCAACACTAAATTGTCGTTCAGAATTGCAAAAATTGGAATAAATAAATTTATTAAAAAACATTATAAAATTTAAGCACTTTTTTTCTCAATTGTCAATGCAAATTTTTATATGGATTTTTTTTTTTCGAGGCAAAAATCAATAAAATAGAGATTCAACAATAATACCACGAGTTTTGATCTACTTATCTGTCGGTTCGTTTACATTTTTTTTCGATAAATTGATTGGTTTATTTCTTCAAGAGATCATAAAAGTCATAGATCTTACGATAGTTTACAAAAAAAAACTTTATTGAGTTAAGAGTTGTGTTTGTCGAACAGGTGTGTACATTCTATGAGTAAACGTTAGTGAGTCTTCTCGGTATACCTCTTTCCTGTATGAGGTAAAAAAAAACCGTGCAGGTGTTTCTTTTTTCTCACCCGCTTTCATAAATTTCTTATTTTAATGTCAAATCGTTAATTATTGTTTACCTTCACTTTCAAAATCAACTTTTTGTTTATATTTGTGTTGTTTTTTTGTTGTTTTTCACATATTTACATAGTTGGATCACTGTTGACTCGTTTCTAAAATTATACGGTAGTATTTAATTCTAAGCTTAAGCTTAAGTGATCGTCAATCAATTCAATTGAAAATAGAGTTCAAAGAACACTTGAAATTAATTCCATGGTCTTTAATTATATTATTTTGTTTTTAGTAACGAAATTTATTTACCGTAATCACATTATTGATTGGTAGTTGTTTTTCTTTCCTTTCGATCAAATCATTTTATCACTGAGAATCTCGCAGATTCGTTTCAAGGCATTTTTTTCACATCACGAAAATACCGTATAATAGCATCTGTTTCATATGACATCGATTTATGTTCTTTGATCTTTCACCTAGATCACCCTGTGGATCGTCTACAGAACTGAGCCAGTACCATTAAGACTTCTATTTTTTCTCATATCTCTCACACGGGAGGTCCAAAATATTACTTATCCTCTGAGGATTCACTGAACATCATAGACTTTTTTCCCATAATGGGGAATTCTAACCAAAAAGTAATACTGTTGAAACTCAAACTTACTTTAATAAAGGCTTCCTTCTTCACTGACTAAACCTCATTCTGTGTTTCTCAAATGAATTAATTAACTCATGATGTTGAATTAGTGATACTCACCAATGCTCTTGGTCCTCAAACGTTGCCTCAGATTACATTAAGGTCACGATCAAGGTAATCAATAAGAGGTAGCAGGTAGGCGAAGAATAACATTCATTAAAAAAATATTGTTAGAAATTTCGTTCAATACTGTTCATGTATTCGTTTTAATGGAAGGATTTTGTTTGTGACAGTTGAGTAAATGATGTACTATCAGCCAAGTGCAGCTAAGTACTGATGGTGGTATCTGTATTGTAGGTGGAGGAGGTATGCTTTTTTGTTGATTGACCTCATTGTACTTTGACAAGTTTTCTATTCGGTCTAATAAATGATTATCGACGATTTGTCATAAACATACTTAACAAAATATGATTATATTTTCATATAAAAAAAAACAACTCAGCTTATTTAGCTCTAATCGACAGTATGAGTTTTAAATTGAGTTACATGGTGAGGAACCGAGATGCATTCCATGCATTAACTTGCGTCATTCGAATTCTAGCATACCGTAATCTATACAGTATTGATTTATTTTTTTGCTAGGCTTATGGCTGTAGAATGACGGTTATGGATGAATTCATTCGGATTACTTAACTACAGATGGTAAGAAATTCTATCCTCAACTGGTAGTCATAAGGTATTAACTTATACGTCAATCAATATGAGTTAACATGGATAAGCACAGTAGACCGGATATCTTAAGGTGCGAGTTCGAGTCCTGCCTGAGGCTCCGAGTACTCCATTCAACTCAGCATCATGAGTAAACACAGCTCATCTAAGGCCTTCAACTTCTCATTAGTGCAGAATGTCTAACGATAGCGGTTTTTTAAAATGACATCATTCCCTCTCAAAGAGACTCATTCGAATTTCTATCAAATTTTTTGAAATTCAAATTTATGTTTGAATCTTTCTGTCATTTTCTTTTTTCTTCTAAATTATTTGATATTCGTTTGTCTTTCTTTTGAGGAAAATTTTACAATAATATTGACTAGCTTAAGATTTTGATACCTCAGCCTCATTCTAATTAAACGTTTCCCTTTTTACCAATATATCGATTTTTTCGAACAAAGCTCATTTAAATTAGTTCTTATAGAAGAAAAGCAAGATATAAACGTTCAAAATTTATTTTGTACATTGAAAAAATTAAAATTTTTTTTTTTAGTTAACCCATGTTGTCTGTTAATTAGAGGGATAGAGTCAAAGCGAGTTATATATCTAATACTAGTGTACTACGATAGAGAGAAGTATTCACAGCATCCTCATGTGTCAAAAACCTCATCATTGAGGAATTTTTCATGGAACGTTTCTCAAGGTGACGTAGTTTTTTCATTGTCACTCAATCAGTACTACAGTAAATTGATGGGATAACCACCGTTGACTTGAAAAGGTTTATTTAACTCAAGTAGGGTTCATATAACACTCGCATTCAATTCACCTCAACAATATCATGATGAGGACGAATGCATGCAAGACTCGATCAGTGTTGAAGCTTATTTTATTCCGCTTTTCTGCTTCTATAGAATTCTGCAGAGCACTTCTACCCAGCGTTTTTTTTTGCGAAATATGTTATGCCTTAGTCATCCGCAAAATCCGATGTTTTTTTTCTCCTCTAACTATCTTTTTAGCAATCAAATGAGTTCTCTTTAGCTTCATATGAGCATGTTAAGCATATGAGCAATGTGTTCTTCTTCGGAGAGAATCCAATTGAGATCAAGTACGATCAGACGTTGATCAAACGCTATGAGGCACCTAACAAAAGTGTGTTCATCGTTGAGGTCATTCGATTCGAGTCTCATCTAAGTCATCAGGATCAATATTATTATCACATGATACTACTTCAGATGATGATTAATCTTCATGAAGTCATTGCTTTTCATCCCTCCAGATTGGAGTCAATCCCTTGATTTTATAGGATTTGAGGCCTTCTTTGTCTAGCAATGAACTCTAAAAGTACTCTAGCTGAGCCGATAGCAGGACAGAAAAAAAGAAGTTGAAGTAATTCATTCGTATTGAAGTGAAGTCTGAAAAATTTTTTTCCTTGCAGATCAGAGAGAATCATATCACTGTTATAAATTTATTACTAATAGAATTAGTTAAATATTATCGATCGATACGCATATATTGTTCATGAGATTTTATCAAATAATAGCAAATGTTGAATATTCTCAGATATTTTTACATTAATAATAAATAAATGAATACATTGTTAAATAATAATATAATAAATGGAGTTTTTCTGATATTTAAATGAGCTTACAATTGTAATTCTCATGAAAGCGAATTTCTGAGTCCTCATTGAGGTTTTGAAATGAAGCTGAAACGGATAGCTGTCATTTTTTATAATTCTGATTAAATTTTACTTTTTCAACATATTCTATTATTACTAACGAACATCGTTGATGAACTGCATGAGCACACATTGAATTAAATTGAAAACGCGACGAAAACGTACACAACGATGACGACGACGACGACGGACGACAACAACAACAACAACAACATCAAGCAGTACTGAAGTGAAAAATGTCACCACACCTTCGGCTGATTACTGAAAAGGTTTCTCTCTTATTTTGAGTAATTCTTGTATTGTAAGCATGAATGAGTTCATGAGGAAAACGTTTAGATAGACCAATATGAATTAATTAAGGTAAAGCTTTTTAGTATGTTAGGGGTAAAAGCTTTATGGGTGAAATCGTTTTGTTTTCAGCACTCAATTTATTCATAGATTCGTCGGCATGAAAAAGCACACAAAAAGATTTAAGCTTTTATGCCGGCTTCTACAAAAGTTTTCCTCTAAACACAGAAGAAAAAAGGAAGCTTAATGACATTCAAGAAGCTGTCAGAAGCAGCTATTTGATTCGGCGTTTACTAATGATGTAAACGAAAAATTTCTTGTAAAAAAACTCTCAGAAAAAACTTTGAACGAAATTAGTACTTGCCAATCCGTTGAATTCTTTTTGACACCTCCCCATAATTGAATATCCTCTTCGACTCAGGAAATTACAAAACCCCTAAGGCTACTCCAGTAATACTCGAACCAACCTCTAGAAATCTGCGACATGCTGCGCTACCGATAATACTAACATGTTTTTTTCAGAATGTTTCTATTAATGTTTTTTCTATTCTCAAAAAAAAGTTTATTATTGCTGTAACAATTCAAAAAATTATTCGTAGTATTGATTAATCGTTGAGGTGCGCCTTCACCTTTGTGGCAATATCGTGGAGGTGAATGAATTCAAATCTTCTCGTTACATTGTCTTGAGGTAAACACTCTCAACTGAGTTAATCCTGCTTGATATCTTCGATGTCTTCAAGTGTTTCAGAGCAAATCACGCTCGAAAGAATGTATGACTTGGTTTGTCTGAAGGTGAACTCGAACTTGAATTCTTTCGCGTAACACTGCGCCATCTTCTAATTCCGACACGCTCGGCTTTTGGTATAATTGCAAGTTATTATTTATACTTTAACAGTAGTGTATTATATGCTGTGTAACTTTTTATTACCCTCCAAACAACGAGGGCTTGAAATGAGTTAATTTTATTTATTTTCCACTGACTATGATAGCTTATAATGGCTTTATTCATATATACCTAATGATGCTTAATTAATTACAAAACTTGAAACCTCAGACGAGTCTAGAACCGGCTTATGCGGATATCCGCATTCAAGTTCCGTTTGAGGTTAGAGTTTTGTGATTAATTCTGTTTGAAAGAAGTGTTTCTCAGTTAACAAAGGAATGATCTAGTATTTCAAATTGAGGGAATACAGAACTCGAAGCCTCAGTCGGGACTCGAACCGCTTACCTTGCACATCATTAAACGGTGCTAGCAGTACCACTTAATGAAAAACAAATGAAAATTTTGAACGACGAATTGGTTTCTTCTAGTGAAGATATTGAGAAGGAAGTTCAATAGGTAGTTCAGTACTGCAACGACAGTACTCCTGCAATTAAAAAGTTTCTATGTATTAATAATTCAATTATAGAAAAACAAATCGATTTTAAAGTCACTTGATAGTAGTCGTTGATTTTATGAGGAGGACATTACTTTTGAGGAAAGTAATTAACCCTGAACATCTATAGATATTTCTTATACTTTCAAAATAAAAAATAATCACATTTTGTATCGATTGGATTTCCCTCCGAGTTATGTGCCATGCAGTGAAATTGGATAGTTAAAGGATTTCAAAAACTCTGTTTTTTGAGGAATTTTGAGGAATTCTCATAGAATTTAACGAATGTATTAGAATGCTTAAGGATGAAAACAGATATCTGAAAAATGCCTTCTAGCAGAAGCTGATTAGCTGATCAGCTTTTTTGTTTTTATAACGTCACTTAACTCACATAGGATGAGTCAGTCACCTCAATTTGCACTTATTGAAACACAAAACCTCCGTGATTTTTTTTCTTCTCTGTTGCTCAGTTTTTTTTTTCGCATTAACAAACAGATTTTGCCGAATGTTAAGTGACTAGAAAATCCATAAACGGCTCAACAACGGACCCGACCAACACCTCTCAACAATCGATTTCTTTGCTCGTTAAGAACATTTTCAAGAGAAAGAAAATATTGATTATTTTTTTGAAAATACTCTTTCTTTTGTTTTCGACGATCGAATCGATCACTGGAATGTCATATTTTCATCGACCGCTAGTTTTTCATATTATTGATTTTTCTTATTCTTTTTATTTTTCTATTGTAATTCAAGAGTGTTTGATCTTTGATCTACCGTTCAATAGAAGAACATTTCTAGCGAAATTCCAACGGCAGCGTTGTGATGATAGCGATCCATTCTTTCATCTGCATCTTTATCATTTCTTCGACATTATTCCTCCTTTCTCCTTTTACATACATCTTTATTCTTTTCATCTTCTCTTTCTTTTCATTCTTCTATTTCTACCGTTCTATTCTCGCCGTATTTCTTTACGCCTAGTTTGTTTCCTCTCTGATCATTTTCCTTTTCTTCGTCTTCTTCCTGATTTTCTTCTATTTTTATCTTTTTTCATTTTCATAGCTTCATTGTTGTCTTCATTGTTCCTTCAACGGCTTGAACTTGCTTAGAAATTCCTTTGAATAAGAAAACAGATTTCGTGCTTCATTAAAAAGCTCAACAATGGGTGTCCGACTTTACATGAAATCCAACCACTATCGATTTTTTTAGATGATCAAATATTCAAATTTTCAAAGAAAGAGCACAGTAAAAGTATTTAGTGATAGCGACGTTGATAATTTCTATTTTCTTTGAGCATTAATCGATATCAAGTTGATCGGAACGCTCGATACAGTAATGGAGGTACCGCAGTGATACGTAAGCCCAACTCAAGTTCGCAGCCACCTCAGGCCTACCTATCTCTTCATCCCTCCAGGATTTTTTAATTGATGCCAGAGGAGTCTCTGTAAGATAGACGGCACTGACTCAGTGAAGAGTTATCATCTCGAGTCACTGTATAGAACACCCTCACACTCAACCACCTCGACGATACCACGTTGAGCACGAGGGCACAAAATCATTAAGCAGCAAAGTTGTATACGTAAACAATCACTCAGCAGTACCTTTGAATTACCACAGTAACTTTTTTTTCTAACAGCTGTTCTCATTATGCTGGAAAAGTTTTAGTGTACTCGCTATGATGCGCTTAAGGATTCCTCAAGCTGTACTCTTTTCCTCTTTTCGTTCTACTTTGATTCCGTGGCTGAAGTAGCCTCAAAAATACTCCACTCAATAATTCATAGCTTATTAAAGAATCTTATGATTTTATTCGTATTCTTAAAAAACTGTTCTTCACATTTCTTCAAATCCAATAAATTTGATCATATTCAGTTCTTCTCTAGATGCTACATACTTTTTCGGTTCTCACCTCAATTGCTTTTATGACTGATTTTAACCTCAATTGCCTCTCTAATTGCGTGTGTTTTTCTTTTCCTCTGAATATTCCCAATGTTGTTGTTGTTCAGATTAAAAATTCCCTGAAAGGATCTACAACATAGTCAAACAACGAGCAGTTGATCCGAAATGCCATCATTTCATCTCGGGATTTTTCCTACCGTACGAAGGTGAGTGACTTTTCCTTTACACCTCATTCTTCCTCCTTCCTTTTTTTTCCTTTTTTTTCAGTTTTTCAAATTTTATTTTTACATCTTTTTCTTGTATCATTAATAATTTGACAGTGTAGATTATACTTGAGTAGCCAATACTTAGGCTAATGTTAACTGAAATGACCTCATTTTAACGATTTGTTCCTCAATTCTATTATAGATATCACAAATTCAGTGAAAGATGGAAACCTTGGTGATTGTTCTTGAAGGTCCTATGTTTTCTTTTATTGAAAAACAAAATTACAAATGTTTTGATTACCTGGAGGGAAAGTAGTAACTCATATTGAAGTTTGTAACTCATCTCATTCAACTTCTGCCAATTCAAATTTCTGCAACTTGTTCTTTTTTAATCCTTTTTCTCTTGAAAATCTTCTTCTTAGCTTTCCACTTTCCATTTTTGAAAGTTGAGGAAAACAAAGAACTTTGAAAATATTCTGACTCAGGTGTTTTCAATGACGGTGCTTGTAGGATTTCAAAAAAATCAAATATAAATTTTACAAAGGGTTCAAGCACATCAATCTTCCAAGCTTAAAATTCGAATGAGGTCGTTTTGATCCCAACCTCATTAGGCATTCACTTTTCCGAATATAACCCTACCTTAGTACTTTTCACTTATTTTACAGAAGTAAAAAGAGCTCTTGTCATCGCAGCATTCCTTCCCTCTGGTTAATTTAAGGAAAAATTGGAGTGAGATATTCTGCCAAACTACAGTACCTTGAAAAATTTCAAAGAATTTTAATGTTAGAAAAACTGATATTTTGATAAAAAAGTAATATTGTGATTAAGCTTTGAGAAAAATTAATTTCACTAACAAGTAAGAAGCAAGTCAAAATTAATAGCAAATTGAGTACGTAAGCAATTTAACTCTGCTAATAGAACTTAATATTGAGGGAAAATTTTGTATATTTAAGCTTATAGATTGGTGAAAAATTTTATCCGATTCGATATTGTTTCGTTTTGAGCCATTTGGGACACAATGTGAGCCATTCTGTACCGTCTTTAATACATAAAAATCACTTATATTAGCAATACTTTACTATTTCATTTAATTTTCTAATTAACTTTAGAAGAATAAACGTTTTTATTTGTTTTGTTTATCGTTTTACCTCATACCTCAATTATTAATTAACTATCAACGACAGATTTTACTATAATTGAGATGTTTTCAGCCGATTTGAAAAGCGTTATTGAAGCTGTTCATCTACCGTAATTGAATACATAGTAGATCAAATTTCTGCAAGTAGATCAAAACGAGATTAGCAAAATTTTTTTGTAGCATTTAGTTTTTTTCCTCAGTCTTCCAATACGACCGCATTGATATTATAACGATCGTTTTCAATCTACATTAATTATTTTACTATAAAAGATTTAATTTATAAAGTAAATAAATAATATAAAAATAAATAAGAAAATCAAATAAATAAAGAAAATTCTCTTTCTTACTAATTAAATTCGTCCCTCTTGTTCATTAAAGTATAAATTTTAGTAGAAATTTGTCTAAAAATGCTTAGTTGGCAAGATGCCAGCAAAGTTCTTAAGCGTCTAACTGAAACACACAATGTTTTTGTGCAGTTTTGCGTCGATTCAATGATGAAAATAATTTGTCCGATTTGTGTTTATTTTAAAAATGTATTTTGCATTATTTTTTACAATCGTTTTGATGATAGTCGTGTTTTTTTTCACAATAAAGTTATATGTGTATATGTTATATTATAAATCTATCTTATAAAAAATCGATAATGCTTTCATTATCGCCATTGCTAAATTTCTAGCAGCCTACCGTAATCCTCAAAAGATCAACTCTATAGGAATTTGCAATGGCAGATGATATTTTAGAAAAATTGATTATGATGTGATGTTTTTGGTTAGTATTGATTTCGATAAGATAATCTCTAGCATCACATGAATCCCTGAGGGATGTTCACAACGTGAGGGAAAAAGGAGGTGGACGTGATTGAATTTGAGCCTCGTCTTTATAGTAACTTGAGTTAATCTCCCTTTATCGAGTCAGTGCTGTTCATTCTATCCGTTTATCTTTGATACTAATTCACTTACCCCGAAGTGATGGCGAGCTTGTTAGATGAGGCTAAGGGCGATCGCGAACCTCATTTGGACTTGCATATCTGTTTCATTTCCACTACGGCGCTATGCTTCTCCTTACAAGCATTGATTACTGATGATTACGAAAATCAATTTATCAAGTACTGACTGTATAGAGCAATTGTCATTAGCAGCTGAGTGAAACCGTCCCTTAATGGTGAGGAAAATAACTCATGCTTTCTCTATTATCTCCCTTAAACATTGCCTTCTCTTAAGACCTACTTTTTTTCCAAAAATTTCTGTAATTTTTAAATCAACTGTAAATTTTCTTTTCCATTGGTTAGAAAAAAAACTCTTAAGCGCCCAATTTTTATATATTTATGAATTTTTAACTTCTTTTAAAAAATTTGTCTTACCAATTTTTATTGGATAAAGAACAACCAAAGATCAAAGAACGAGACCAAAAAAAATCATTAACATATTTTAGACCAATGAAATTTTTCAAGCACATTCTTACTACTCAAATTCTTTCCGCCTTGAAATTGAAGGAAGAAATGTGCTATGTAATCAAAATAGAAAAAAAAAGGAAAAATTCGCTGTCAAGTAAAGGGTAGATCGAATTCTTCCATTCTTTCTCTTATTTGTTAGGGGACCAGTGGAGCAGTGGAACAGTGGCGAAAGTGTCACAGTGACACGCAGGTATGCCAGGTTCGCTACCGCCGCTAAGCCTACCAAACCCAGCATCCTTTCTGAGCGGGTTAATTGGTGCCATAGATCTTTGAATAATATTAACAGCACTGACATGTCATGGAATAGTGAACTCAGGTCACTGTATAGATGAGGCTTTCTTTCAACCTCCTCTACGATATCACCTTGAACACGAATGCGTAGACGTATCCCATCCCATCACAAGGGATTGATCAACACCAAAGCCTATCTTATCTTATTTGTTATCTATTTTAAGATCAGGCTTGAATAATTCTAAGTAATTACAGTCGTATACGCACAATTTTGGAGGCTACCGTACCTCAAAATGTGGCCAAAATGATCTTTATTTAACAAAAAATAATATAATTTATCTTATCAATTAATCAAATTTTCTGCAATTTTACTTCTTCATTCCGTTTTTAGCTGGTGATCACCAACAGTGCTGGCCTATAGAAATGATGAATGATATTCCTAATGTATCCTCTGATTTTTCCACAGATTTCCCTCTTTTATATCTAAGTAATACAATTAGTCTCAGCTTAAATGTTCGGCTTGGGTGTTTAGCTTAAGCCTACAGTAAGAATGATAATTATGCAAAACTAAAAACTCTCAATAATTTCTAACATTCACCACAGCTTTTGATTTTCTATTCACCAGATTTTTTTTTCTGGAAGTGTTTTTTTTCGGTTGATGACCTTGTCGGCACCAAACGGTCTGCTGAAGATGTTTTTTTTTTTGCTTAATAATAAATTCAATAACCACCTTGAATAATAATGATCTCGAATCGCTCTAAAGTCGTTTATTTATTTGATTGAGTTCAGCACAACCTCTCATTAGCCTGAGGCAATAAATGTAGTGCAATTATTTCTCGTTTTTTTTCTTTTCATTTCTTCTACAACTTTCGAAACACACACAATTATTTTTCATTAGGAATTTTTGAAATATAGAAGAATTCCATAAAGAAATGACTGCATATGAAATTCAATGCTGTTGCACGAATAATTTCCTAGCATCTGATTATTATTGAATTTTTTTCCTCGTTTTTTTTTTTCTTTACAGTAAGAATCTATAACCTCTTCATTATCTTCATTATCTTAGGCTTATTTTGATCTTTGATAGAAGAATTCGAGGAGAAAAAAGTATCAAAAGAGTTACTGCAATTATGCCTCTTAATTCTGTTCCTTAATGTTTTATAAAGCTTCTATGATGATACGAGAAGCAAAAGCTCAAGTAAGCTCGAACTCATATTACTCACATAGTCTTCTAAAGTACTCACTGTCTTGGAATCTTGTCTTTTCACATCACATGATGTACAGCTGCTCTGTTCCAATATGATACTGAACAGTATGAACTTCACTGTGTGTTCATATTGATAAAATCGATCAATATCATAAGTTTCAAGACCTATAGATCATCGTTCTAGTGAGGTTCATCCAGTCAAAAATCACTCGGTGCACTTAACACTCATTGCTATAACATGTTTTCTTATTTATTTCACCTTAATTTATTCAAAATTTGCTCAGAGCATTTTTAACATACTTATAATTTGGAGCACAAAGATAAAAGTTCTCATTCTTCTATCAGATTTTATCACAAAGAGTAAATCCCCTAGCACAGATTGTAGATTTGGATGCGGCTCAGTGATACGTAGGATTGAGTTCATGTACTCACAGGTTCGAATTCACATGTTCACAAAACAAACCTACTATCTCTTATTGATCGATGAAACGACACCTTAAAGTTGTAGAGGACATATAGCCCTGATTTGATATGAGGGTAGACGAGTCAAGTCAGTGTTTGGACTGCTGGCACACAACGATTTCCATGAATTCCTGAAGAAAACGAAAAATGACGCGTCTTTAAAGGGAAACTAATCACGCCAATGCTTATGCGACATTTTTAAAAAACGCTTCATGCGTACGAATTTTCCAAAAATATTGATTATTTTCTGACATTCCTCATTTCCTCAAAGATTCTTTCGTATATTACAACGTTAAGGCGTAGTGATTCGTTAAGACCTCTGTTTAGACTTGAATTACTGTAGGTCTGTTGATGAAGCGATACGAGTCTTCGCTCTGCTACTACTGAAATTTAACGTCGTCTTTATAGAAAGCAATGAACAACAGGTAACCAATGCAGAGAGCAATAGTAGAACATCTTCATGATAGAATCCTCAAAGGAAAATACATAAATGTCAACATTGCTGTAACTTAGTTAGTGTCACTACGAGAAAACCAAGCAGTTCATGAAGATGATCAGTAACATTGAGGCATAAAGAAGTCGTCAACAATCAATAAAACAACAACAGAGGAATGTTGTTTTTTTCTATGTTTTTTCATGCATCCTCAAGCAACAAAATTGACTTTCAAATAATGTGAATAACTTAATCCAGTCCTCCTTTTTTTTTAATGCGAGGAAAAATTCTCTTGCATAAAGCGAATGATTTCCAAATGAATCCCTTTATAAAATCTCCACTATAAACAACCAAAAAAAAAACTATAAACAGTCAAATAAAATTTTTTAATAATATTTTTAAAATATTTTCAATTTGTAAATTTTATTTACTATCACTTTCGCAGTTATGCATAATTATTTACTTTACAAAATTTTTAAATAACATTAATTATACCAAATTCAATTTATTCAAATATCGATCAGATCTATTCAATCTATTCATGCGTTTGTTGCTTTATTCTGCTGTGTATTTATTGTACTACACTTTTTCATATCGAGTAAAATGAGGCGCAGTGGTAAGGCACAACAGTGATACACAGGCATGCTTCAAGTTCGCCGCCACCCCCAGGCACACTGAACCGACCATCCATCCGGAGTTTGTGGATTAGTGCCAATGAAGTCTGGATGAAAAAAATATATCACTGAGTTGGCTAAGAGGAATTAACTAAAGTTGTTGTATAGCCGAAGATCGCACTCAACCATCTCGACGACATCGGATTGAACTCGAAAGCGTGGGCGTATATAGCGCAACAAAAATTGATTAGCGCCAAACTTTATCTTATTATCTTATCTTAGCCTACTTTCTTTACATACATGCTTATCACGTTTGTTATAATTGAAAGCTCTTGGGCTGACGGACAAAATAGCCCACTATTAATCACTCAAGTATTTAGACATCGTCAATCTCATTACTGTTCGCCGTCGACGTCGTCGTCGTCGTCATCGTCGTCATCGTCATTGTTGACGTCGTTGTGGTCGGCGTTGTTTGATGTAATAGATATGACCATGACCGTTTTACCGAAATTTGCATGAACGAATCATTGAAACGAGTTTCCTTCAGAGTCAAACGATCAGTTCAATATTGTTCACAGCGGGATTTCTTCAAGGACGAGTTGTCCGCAACTAATCGATTTCAGTAATCAATTTTAATCGGCATAACTCGTTGGGAAATGCTGATAAGAATGAGTTTTTAACGCTATTATAATATGAAAAGAAAGAAGTAATACATCAATAATACATTGAAGTCATGTACTTTAAATCAATCAATAAATCAATAAACCACTTGACATATGAGATGATTCGGACAGCTGTCACTAATAATTATTAATAAAAACGTCATAGCCACTAATGACAGCCGCCTAGGTATTTGAATAAATATAAAATTATATAGATTTTTATTCTTTAAAAGATTTTCTATAAAAACGTTACAACTTGTGAAGGCAGTTGTCAGATTTGATATAATAATAATAATTGTAATAATAA
This sequence comes from Dictyocaulus viviparus, assembly GCA_000816705.1. Lineage (NCBI taxonomy): Eukaryota > Metazoa > Nematoda > Chromadorea > Rhabditida > Metastrongylidae > Dictyocaulus > Dictyocaulus viviparus. Next base: position 1,483,957 of record KN716150.1, on the reverse strand, counting down.
TAATAATAATAATA
>KN716150.1:1464057-1475845 GCA_000816705.1 Dictyocaulus viviparus | reverse complement strand
TTTTCATTACCAGAAAACAGGAATGAAATTTCGAGGTATTCGAGGTACGAGGTGGTTATAATGGTGTTCTCATATCACTAATGAGGATAAGTTCAAAATTCAGTCGAGTCGAAAAATTTTAGTAATTATAGGAAACAGATGTTATTCATTCTCCTATACCTCATACCTCATCTTATTTAAATATGCTGGGTACTAAAATAGCCGCCATTGATCCAGGGGCTTTCTTATGAGGAAGATTCTAGATAATTCTTGATAAAAAATAAAGATTTATAATAAACTATGAATTACGAAAAATTTCGAGAACATGTTTTATAAAATTTTTATCAGTAGGAGTTCGGGAAATAGAGAAGCTTTAACGATTGCTTTCGTAGTCTACACAAGGGAAATCTAAGTAGAGACGAAACAGAATTGATTCAGCTTTATTCTGGAACGAATAAAATAGGACCTCTGACGTACCTTACTACAAAACGTGCAGCGTTCCTTCTTCACATTCACCTGGCGTCGAGCAGCAGGTTCAGCAAGTTCACCGTCGTCCACGACAATCAACTATCAAGAAAAAAAAAAGAACTCCAACCTCATAGTAAGCACATCACTGTCGACCAAAAAAAAATGTTTCTCAATGAGGTATTGAATTCGAGGACTACCGTAAAGTAAAAGTAAACAGATCAATGAATTCATTAAGTAGATTGAACACTCGTGTTGAAACAATCAGAGAACAACACCTCATCAATTATTAAGCTGCATTTTCATTACCAGAAAACAGGAATGAAATTTCGAGGTATTCGAGGTACGAGGTGGTTATAATGGTGTTCTCATATCACTAATGAGGATAAGTTAAAAATTCAGTCAAGTCGAAAAATTTTAGTAATTATAGGAAACAGATGTTATTCATTCTCCTATACCTCAAACCTCGTCTTATTTAAATATGCTGGATACTAAAATAGCCGCCATTGAGCCAGGGGCTTTCTTATGAGGAAGATTCTAGATAATTCTTGATAAAAAATAAAGATTTATAATAAACTATGAATTACGAAAAATTTTGAGAACATGTTTTATAAAATTTTTATCTGTAGGAGTTCGGGGAAATAGAGAAGTTTAATGATTGCTTTCGTAGAAGATGAGTCTACACAAGGGAAATCTAAGTGGAGACGAAACAGAATTGATTCAGCTTTATTCTGAAACGCACAAAATAGAACCTCTGACGTACCTTACTACAAAACGTGCAGCGTTCCTTCTTCACATTCACCTGGCGTCGAGCAGCAGGTTCAGCAAGTTCACCGTCGTCCACGACAATCAACTATCAAAGAAAAAAAAAGTTAAAATTAACGCAATGACTTGGAGAAAAGAGAAAAGAAATGATGGAAAGTGAGGGATTATTTAACTCCGTCAGCAGATTTGGTGTCAGCAGATTTTCCCACGAGAATTTCTTTAAGCATTCGTATCGGTGGAAGAATCAAACTTATTATTTTAATTGGTTGGATCTCATTTAGTCAGCGAGTTAAAGTCTACAGAAAAAGTGAGTTATTATGAGGAGAGAGTTATATAGAGTTATAAAGAGAGTTATAATAATTTTGAGTGAAAATAAGGTATGGGGAAAAGTGGAGTTAAAAGAAAATACGAAAACTTGTTTTACTTGTTCGCTTTCTTCTTCCGTTTTGGCATTTTTCTTTGGCGGAGCCGAAAGTTCTGGTGATAGTCGCCGACGAATAGTCGAAGCCGGTCGAATCGGATTAGGAGTGAACGCCGACGGCTCGTCACTTAAATATCATCGTATTTATCATCTTATAATATATTTATCTAATCTACAATCTTTTAACTAATCCAAAGTTTGAACAATCCAACTCTTTCGTATTATTTAGTGGTACTCATTTTATTTTTACAATAATTTTACAAAGATTAGCAATGAGGCTGAGGATCAAAATCAAAATATCAAGAGGAAAACAATATGAAAATACGTGACTTAAGGAGTTCAAAATTACTTATAAAGACGTCGAGAGGTGGACAAGATGGAAAAAAAATGAGTCAAGGAGGCTATTATTAGTTGTACATATATTTAGTACTTGGAGAATCGGTTAAGTGATTTCCTAAATGATTGAGCTTGCAGTACCTTTTCTGAAGTGCTGCGAAAATTCCTGGTGACGGTGTAGGTACAGCGGTTCCAAGTCCAAGTAGTGCAGCAGTTGTGGTGTTGTTCAGCTGCGGTAAGTTCGGATACTGAGATATTTGGGTGTAGTAGTCCTGCATTGCTGATATTACAGACGGCTGCATCCACATGTTCTGAAATAAATAAAAATATAAATAAAATAGAATGATAGCCACACAAAGAATTTTTCATCAGTACTCATCGAGTGATTAATTTTCTTAATATTTGAGGAAAACAAGATCGTTTTTATCAGTTATATTGAGAGAATAAATGAGCGATACAAAAATGTAGAGATATGAAAAGCCTAACATTCTCGTTTCCCTAGAAGAATTTCTATGTGTTTGAATAAAATTACGAGCGTTTGTTTACTTTGTAAACAAAATTTGATAAGTGTGAAGTATTAGAAGTGGTTGGAGCTCCTACCTGAAGTGACGTCGCTGTAGGTTGATGTTGTTGATGTTGCATGGCCATCGCCATTTGTGATACAAGACTTTGTCGAGATGGTACGACACCAGTGGTGGCCGTAAACGCACTCGTCACATGCTCATCGTCAGTCTCTTCCGAAGGAAGTAATCTAGAATAATCTAGTTTATCACATATTGATTGAACTTTGAATGAAATTAGAATCAATCAACATCCCTGAAATGTATTTTGCTAGGATCTTAAATCGTCTAGATATGAAGTTATCCAGAAGTGCTATTGATACTATTGAGGTTGACGAAGAGGTCGGAAGTACATATCGGGAAGTAACCAGCAAATTGTTGGCAATGTAAGTTTTCTTTCAACCTCTTCAAATAAAACGTTCATCAACAACTGCTTACCTTTTCAGATTCCTGTCTGCTGAGATGCCTAATTTGTTTTCTTGTTCACCAGCTTTTTCAGCAATCTCCTTCAATCGTTCCGAACAAAATGCATTCAATGAAAATGCGCTTTTTATCGGAGGTTGTAAGCTTTTCGACATTTCTGTTAAAGAGGGAAAGTGATAAAATGATAACAATAATAATAACGATAATACTACTACCGTACCAGTTATTTGAGTTAGATTATTAGGGCCAAAAGGACAATTCATCTAGAAACACAAAATTTTATGATACCATTCTTATCGTGTCTGTAAACAGACGATAGCATTATTGTCGATTCAGCTGATGTAATTGGTGAACTGTTTGACGTACACGAAACGTCACCTTCATCAAGAAGATCCTCCTTAAAACAGAATATGATTAGACGAGGTTAATAAAGGAGGTTGATTTGTGATAAGACAAAGAAAAGAAAAGAAAAGAAAAACAATGACACACAACGATCCATTCGAACGTTGTGTATTGAATATAGATTTTTTTTTGTTCTATTCGTAAACAAAAAAAGTCAGCAAAAAGAAAATGTAAACAATAACATATATGAGTGAGTTATTGACAGTATTCAGCTATTAATAGTTTACATTTATACCATAATTAATTTTTTATGCAATATATATATGTAAACATAAACAACATTCAGTGATAACAAATCACTGATAATCGACCAGATCAAGATCAGATCACTCGTCTTTTTACCTCAATAACTCAATTTTCTACCTGACAAACTCGTAGACCGTGTGCTGTATAACAATGCTTCAACAAATCCCAGATATCACTATGTCGTTGTTTACACGAATGGCAGGTGACATTTCTTGCTAACGAATCTGAAAACGATAAACGAACTAATCAGTTGAGTTATTTGATGACGATGAATGGCAAAAAGAAAAAAACGTGCTCTAATCGAAAAATTTCCGACCGATACGAAAACCAATTTTTGTCGTATACGATTTTTATGTGTAATCAATATATTTTTACTAAACAATCTAATCAATGAAACGTTTAACACGACGAATAAACGACGACGAGACATCGAAAATCTCTAGATGATTACCGCATTTTTTTCCCTTCAATATACCTCATTTATGAGGACGAAAAGAGAATATGATTTTGTGATTTTAGTAAAACACATGAGGTGGAACAATTCTACATAATAATAATATTAATAATATGAATTTTTTATTCACTGGTCAAATTTAAAAACCCTTAGCTAATATTTCATTCAAAGTCGGTAAGAGTTGAAGCTTAAAGTATTTAGTAAAAATATTAACTCGAAAATAAATGAATTATGGATTTTATTGATTTCATATTTTGTTTACATTACAGTATACTTCATGATGATCTGCCGTTATGAAGCGGATGTTCCTCATAACAGAAAAAAAAACAACAAAAAAAAAACTAGCATGGATGTTTTTTGATGGCTGACAGAGTACGGTAATAATAAATATCATTTTCATCACTCTTTAACGATACCTCAATTTTTCTTTTCCCTCTCTTGTGAATTTTTTATATCGAGGGAAATATCGTATAACGATAATGTCAAACACGTTTGACATTATGAGAAGTGTTTTTAATAGGAAATATTTTAACGCTTAGATTATCGACTACTTTTTTTTCGTATCGATTACTTTAAGAGGGAAAGCTGGAAAACTTGTGCTATTCAAAGCGTTTTCAATTTGAGGTAACCTCGTTCGAACTCAGTCAGTTACGATTTTTATTAATAGTCTATTAGAAAAACATTGTATGTTTGACAATTTTTCATTGTATTGATGAGGGAAAAAGGGAAATTTTTATGAGTTTGTTTGATAATCATTCATTTTTGCAAGCCAAACTTTCTTTATCGGTCGATGAGACGAGTTTCCTCCATTTGACGTTCACGCAACAAAACTGCCTGCCTATTTGCCATGGATTTTTATTTGCTTTTCTTTTTTTTCTCTTCTTCTTTTTTCTCGCTCTGTCGCAGTGTCGATTGTTTGGATAGAATTGCAAACAACGTCGTCATTTTTACAACCGAAAACTCAGAAAAATTTTCCTGAATAACCACCTACCTCCACCTCCTCATCCTTTCATCCGTACGATATCAAATCAGTTAAAATTTTCAATAGTTGCAAAACGGAAACGATATCATACCAGACGACGATCATCGATCGTTTTACGTTTATCGATTTTTCCGTTATATATTTAGAACAACATAGGCAACGTTTAGTGATAACGAATCATTTATAAACAACAACACTTCGGTTTAGTGTACTCGTTTAAAAAACGAGGTATAAAGAGGAAATTCATGAGGAATTTGCATTATCAAAAGAAAAATGCAGGAGTTATATCAGTTTAATAATTCGTTGCTTCTAGAATAAACAGTGAACTGAGGTACTGAGGATTAATCGACAACCTCATCATTTTGTTATTACTGTTTTCTCCATTGCCTTGACTCGATATTTCCTCGATCATGTTTTCTTCGTTTCATGCCAGCAAACATCGGGCAATGTGTGCTCAGCCATCCAGACATTTTGTTATTATCGAACATTATCAATCGTTATTTTATGGGTATTGATCGTTATGGATTATTTGCCAATGCAAAATTCCCTGTCGTCAGTGAAGCAGAACAAGTAGTAAGTATATCTGACAGATTATTGGATATAAGTAGATATGCTGTGATTACATCCACAACATCTAATCAATCAATTAAAATAATGAGGTTGAGGTACTCGCCGTCATAGCTATGAGTTATCCGAAGAATTTGAACCGAAGATACCAGGAAGAAACCATAAACCATCAATCAACCAATTGTTGACCTCTATTTGAGTTCGGACAACATTTCACTCAACGAGAATTTCGCTCAATCGTCTCTTTCAAGGACAATGTAACAAGCATTACCCCAATGAGTATTTGATTAATTGTGAACAATTGAATCACTGAACAACTTGAGTTCGGCGGTTTAGAAGTACAGAACGACGAAGGACGGAAGAAGAAAAAAGAAACGTCTGAAGATCGTTCACATCATGGCTGATGAAAACATATGGTTGAGAAGAAAAGTAGAAAGAAAAATAGATATGTCATTAAAAGGTAACATCTTCTGAAGTATTTCTCTTTTAGTTCGTTTACTTCTGACGCCAATGTGGAAAACAAAACAAAAAAGACGAAAAAGAATTTAATAGGTAATGTGAAAAAAACTTTTACGATATAATACAAATTCACTTCCTTAGGTGACACCGTATCACTTAAGTCTTCTCAATGTGACCAGATTTTCCTAAAAATTAACGAAATTTACGTCAAGTAGTGAGGACAGTGAGGTAAGCTACTATTAGTCGATGTCAAAGAATTGAAATTGTTCACTACTAAGGTGAAGGAAGAAAAAAAAACACTATACTCCCAATCCCCATTTCTCAAAATCGAGTCTAGTTAACGGTTACGTCGCTCGCTAAAGTATTACGTGCCCTCGGTCAAAACTGGTCGGTCGACGGCTATTATTTGACGTTAGCGACAGCAGAAAACTTAAAAGAGTTAGTAAAACCTAGAGGGTATACGCAGTTAGATGAGGTTGAATTGCTTGAAAGAGAAGAGTGACGACGAGGCAAGTCAACAGTACCTATGGCAATACCGTATTCTTAACGTCTCTATAATAGAGTGTTTTTAAGCAAATATGATTGTGCAGAGCGTCGTCTATTGAACGACAAATGTCAGAAATGTTGAATTGTAAGACGAATGTTTTAGAAAAACGATTATTTAACAGCTTAATCATATTTGTTTTAGCTTATATACTATTGGTTTAGAATATTTATAGTGCTATGGAACGGTTCGGCTTGAGGTTCGAAACATTGCAATGAACTCAATATCACTAAGGATATATGAGATCACCACTATAACTTATCATAATGTATTGAAAAAATGGATTACCGTAGTCATTCGACTACTTATGTTAAACAGATACGGTAATTTTTGTACTATTACACTATTCGATATTTTCTGTTCTTTAAACATTACGGTAAGTTTATGTATAATCATTGATGTACTTGAAAACGGATATCAGATTTCCATGAAAAATCAACAATCAATCTTTTCAATTCGACAAAACAGTTAAACAGTTGAGAACTTTTTTTTTCTCAAGAAGACGAAAAGAAGAAAAAAGAAAAAAACAGATATTGTTTACTTTCTTCTGTAAACAGTATGCCACTAAATAAATAGTAAACATAATTGAATAATACTGAATTTATATTTTAATTATGTTTACAAGTTCGAAATAGTGGACGGGACGTACAAGACTAGCCAGAAATCGCTAACCACCGCGCTATTACGGCTGCGGTGCGGTAGTACTGCAATTCGTCAAACTCATTAAATATTGGACATATTTCAAAACATTTTTGTTCCACAGAAGAAAAAAAAAACAGAAACACCACTGGTGTGACAGTCTGTGACGTCATGACGTAATTTCAGTGACAAATCGAAAATATTGGATGCGATGCTAATCATTTAGTAATGACCATTGAGAGAAAAACGATATGAAAAAGAAAGAGCGCAAAAAAGAAAGAAAAATTCAGAGGTAATAATAACTCATTCATACCGAGGTCGTCCGTATCAGTGGTAACATCCATGTTACCCATATGATAGTTAATCATCAATGGATTAGTTGAATGTGAACGAATACATCGCGTCTGAATTCATATCATCTACATTCAATAACGATATATGAATGAGTTCAACGGTGATTTTCTTTGGAGGCAAAAGAGGAAAGACAAAAAAAACGAATGCTTACACAATAATACTGTACAATTAGCTAAAGTAACTATTTATCCTTTAGCGAACTCATTCAATAACGTCGTAACTACTTCATCGGTCGCTAGCAATTTTCGTAACCTATTCGAAATACCTCAGTTCTACAGTACTCTGTCTTAGTAACGGCTTACGGGAACGTTTATAAATTTTCATTAAAAGGAGGAAAAAAAAGGGAAAGCGATGAGTTAGGTTAGAAAGAAAATGTATATATGAAACACATAAATACCATTCTATTGTGAGCGAAATTTTCTCGACGATCAGAATTCGATCGTTCGTCGATGACTTCACATGGCGTTGATTTGCCGCCACAATTTGATACCTGGAATGACAACGGCTGAGAAGAATTGATGCTTGAGGGTTTTTTATTTTCCTCTTCCTCTCGCCGTTTATGAACAAACGAACGAACACCAGTAGAGGAGAGAGACAGTTAATCGATCATACCTTATGTTCAACGAAAACACTAAAATGGGCGATCGGAAATTGTGCATGACAGTCACCACACAGCAGTAAATCACAACGATCACGTGGCGATGAGGCACCACGACTCATCGGAGAATCCGTCGTCTGAATCGACAAACAAAATAACACCTCGTCGTTATTCTATTCATAATAGAAATTCAGAATTAAAAGAAATAGAAAAAGGAAATACGGTCATCTGGATCGCCTTGATGACGTCAACGTATGGAAAATATTTGTTGTTAAATTCGTTTTGCCTTAGGTGTGTTCTAGATATGTATTTTCTTAAGGAAAAAAGTCAATATAGAAAGAATCCACACTAATGCATTAACATTTGAGGAGAAAAAGAACTGAAAACCCAATCGTTCACCTTCATTTCCGTGAGATCGACCTCAGCTGCTGATTCTACACCACTATCCGATGACGCCATTGGAGTACATCCTAAAAATCGACAACAATTCAGAATAGATCTTTCACCTCATCATCATAACTTCTGGATGTAGTAAATCTTATTATTACAATTACTATAATAAACTCTATTGAGTAAAAATATGAGGAAAATTTTATATACCGCTTTCTTTGATTGTTTCATTGTCGGTTTCGCAAGCGTTCTTTCGTCGACGTCTACTACAGTCCACGACCTACAATGAGTTCAATACTTCTATAGAACGAAATCAATAAATCAATAATGCATAAAATAATCTGGTAATTTTTAATAAATGCTAACAAAATGCTCTTCACTCTCGCTTTCCTCTACTTTTTTTATACAGCTTTTTTTTGTTTAAAATTTATAAATCTACCGTATTCCACACATCTGATATTTTTATTTTCTTTAGTACAAATAATCTATATAATTGTGAAAATAAAATATTCTTTCAACAAAAAAAAAATAACACGTCATTCATTATACGTCACATCATAAGTTCGTCGGAGGAAAGAAACAATTTGAGTTTCAGAAATTGTTTCTTTTTTTCTACCTCTCAAAACTCGTAACACAAGATTACTGTAATTGTGGAGTTGAACTGACATACCTGAGATTTTGAACGTGAATTATTATTCATCGAATGTATTATTCTTTTTTTTTCGTATAATTTGTAAGCCGAGGCAGTAAACTTGTCCAAACTGAGTCCAAAAATTGTGGTAATAAGCCTAAAATCAATAAATCACAGAGTCAAATTTTAAAACAGAGGTGTTAATAAATTTTGTAACTCAATAACTCACATATTCTGTCATTTAACCGTGTGTTACGATCTATTTACATAATTTGCATAAAAACAATATTCATAGAATTAATATTTTTTAATTCAATCTCAACTCTATAGATGAGGTAGCTAGAAAAAAATTACAAGCTACATGTAAAGAAAAGAGAATAAATGAGTTCGAAAGAAAAAAAAAACACCAACCTCTGCTATATCATTGAGAACGTCTGAGAGGCAATCTTTCGTCGTGAGATAGCAGTCTGATCGAGTTCAAATATATCTAAAAGACTCAATGTAGTGAGTGATATAGTGAGGTATTCTTCTCATCAATGAATGTCTTCAGCAATCGCTTAGTACTAATGAGTAACGAGATGAGGTGACATATCGATTCGATAAAACAGAAATAAAACGATAAATAAATTTACAAAATACGAACAAGAAAACGAAATCATAAAATCTGCACAAAAAAAAAACTGCATATCATTTTGATTTGATCGTTATTATCAAATAAAGCTGAGGTCGAAATGAAAAAATACCTCACAATATGCTAATATGATGAGGGAAACGGAAAAGCTTAACGGAAAATCAAAAATCGAGACTACAAAAACAACGAAAATTTTGAATTATCGTTTATGATTAGAGAAAAAACTGATTGAACGTATTTTTAAACATTTTATTTAGTAATAATAATATTTTTCAGCTTGTCGTATTATTTTAGTTTTTTTTTAATTAAATTTTAATCTTTTTAATTATTTTTCGCAAAAGCTTTTGGGAAGAAGCTCTGTAACGATTCACACAAAGCATCGAAAATTGTTTTGAATTAGATTATATCCGACATAGAAATATTATAGGGAATCAATACATTTATTAGTTTCTAGTTTTTTTTTTCCTAAATGAAAAACAATCAATAATTTTCCTCACTCTATAAACATTGCATTGAAGTAAAAATTTGTTAAAAACAAACACGAAGATATGAGGTATGAAATAGAATGAGGTTTTGTGAACGGTAATTCTTATATCCATTTTAACATAACAAGCTTACTTTACCTCAAAAACCTCACTTGCTTAGAGAAAATTATTCAGAAATTCAAAAACTATTCATAAAAACAGTTGAGAAAAACGAGCATTACTTGCAAAAACAAAAAAGAAACGTAAAAAAAAAACGAATAAATACTATAACATGATGATGACGTTTAGAATTTACAATTAGAACATTAGGAGAATGTTGCTGTGAGGTAAAGTCACAAATTTCCTCAACATCAACAAAAATAAGCACACCAGTTGAGTGAGTGGCAAGTGAGTGAGCGATGAACGAAGTGCGGAAGTGTCCTCCTGTCGCTCGAGAATTGGTTACGGAAGACCGGCCGTTGAAAGCGCGGAACCGGACAAGTCAAACATACGCGGAAAAAATCATCCGAGTTGAGTAGCAGCAGCACGTTCTATCCGGAAGCATGAACGAACTGGAAGGTTAACATCCTCATCCTCATATTAACACTAAAGATATTTATGGTAACTCTTTTTTTACCTCTATGATACCTCGATTTTATTAAGCTATCTATGAACGATACACTTCCTGACAGTAGCAGTCATGATAGAAATCCATCAAAAAGATGGGCGGCTTAATCTTAGTTTCATCCATATTTGGCACTTTGTCAATGGTTTTTTGTTCTTTGCTCGGAACCCTTACTGATCGATTGCTTGATTGATTGATTGATTAATTTGTACAGAAAATTGAAGCACTCTGTATAACTGAGTTCAGTTATTTGTTTGATTATAAATACTAAATATCTATGTGAAATATGCTAATCTCAATCAATATTTCTTTCGTATGTCCTTTTCCAAGAAAAAAAAATCCATATCGATTTTTTTTTGAGGTTACGGTAAGTGTAGTACATTGTAAGAGGGTTAGTTCACTTTCTAAAATCAATAAAGCAGCTATAGGAGAAAACTAGCCGATAGATATGGAGTGAAAACATGTTGTACTACTCCAGTTTGGCTAAATCTATAGATAAAGAATGAAAAGAAATGAAAGAGTAGAATTTTTTACAGTAATACGGATGATGGAATGATCGAATGATCGACGTGATCAATTTTATGAACAGCTATCAAATTGAGATGAAAGAATGTTTTTGATGGAAAGAAAGAGGAAAAAAAACGACAAACACAGATGACTTAGAAGTTGGAGCGCGGTTCGGTTCGATAATCAGTAAGGAAGTGACGGATTTCGACATCATATTGCATATACCGTATACATACACATACACACAGCGTACACACACACACACACACACACCAACGTACATCAACTTATACCATTCACACACCACACAAACGCACATACATATATACAAGTCTGCCTTCACATG
>KN716150.1:1443236-1455069 GCA_000816705.1 Dictyocaulus viviparus | reverse complement strand
ACAAACAAATAAACAAATAAACAAACAAACGGACATACACACACACACACATACACACAATAGGATAATGAGTGATAGAAAGAAAGAAAGAAAGAACGAACGAACGAACAAAAGTATACTGTAGTAGATGAAATGAAGACATACTGTAGTAGGTCAAATGAAGGAATACGGTATTTGATTGCGCGCGTTGCTTTGATACGGTAAATAGTACTACGATGAATATTAGTTTTACAAAAAAATAAAAAACACTTTTTTTTTCGTATATATTAGAGAATTTTTGAAAACAAAAATAAAACTATCGACAGCATTTGAACAGATAGTAACGGTCATGAATGTTATCAGTCAACATTTAAAATGTTACAAATAGAAAACTGGTATTTAACAGTTTTGCAACAAACGTTGTCACTAATGAAATCGGTTGTAAATTTTAAATAAACTTTTTATGAATCTAAACAAAAGATGACGTAGAGGAAAAAAAAATAAATAAATAAAAACCTCATCAAAACTATATAGTTTTTACTTAAGGACAAGAAAAAAAAACTACATAAAAAAAACATAAAATGTAATATTTGATAGTATTTTAAAATTTTTCGCCATTATACAATTCAATTTATAGATGTTGACCAACAAAGAATATGAAACTGTTGAGAAATAAGGAGGAATATGTCAAATGAGGAAATAATGAGGTGAAGAGAAATGTAGATGATGCTGGTTGGAAAAAGGGAATGGAAACAATGTTTTGTTAAAGTCAGTACGGTCCAAAATGATAGCAATAAGATTTGAAGTGATGAGGAAGATGAGGCATTATCACAGAGTTGATGATTAGTTAACGGATGGAGTAAATTAGGTTATGGTAGGCTATTGAATTGACCAGTTGGGTGGTTTATAGTTGATGATGGTGATGTGATGGTGAAGAGTCACAGCGCACATTGATGGTTCAAGGTCGATAGCCGACCAAAACAAAAAAAAAAACTTTGAAGGAAAAAAGAAAATGATGAGAAACGGAGGAAAAACAAGAAGACGAAAAGAGAGTCAGTTGATAAAATTACAGAAAGAAGCTCGTATTGCTTCAGACGTTCGAACTTTACAGTACGAAATGAAATGGAAAAAAATTGATGATAGGAAGAATTGCTTTTCGTTGTTTTTTGTTTCGGCAAGTTATCGTCGTTACTTTGAGAGACGGCCACCTATGAGTTCATGAGTTCGATGAGATTTGTCGTTTACAGAATACAGAAACTAGACTCCAAAATAATAGACTCAAAACCTACCTCAATTTTCAAAACAACACGTGCGTGGGAATACAAAAATCTCGTCTAAATATAATAATAAAATAAGAAAAGGTAGTTAGTATATAGGAGGAAAATCCTTCACTACTTCATTGATTATACTACTCAAACATCCAAGCTACCATAAGCTTCCTAGAAAATTATGGATTCATTTTTTAATTAGAACTATTTTCGTACGAAAGAAAACAACAATCGATTTTTCAGTGAGAAATGTGAGAATGCAGAAAATTCTCGATTACAACAGTAAACACATTCTGGAAAATTTGATAAATACCTCAAAATTTCGAGGAAAAACCTCACAATGCAATCAAATCTATGTTACTTTCCTCCTAATAGACTAAATTATTACAATATTTTGAAGTACATTCAAGAGTTTCTTGTTTATTTCAAACTTGAGTTATGTACCTCAAAACTTGGACCTTTATTAAATATAGAAAAATGAATACAATAGAAAATAAGAAATATGTAATGTTGTTTGGATTATAAGACGAAGCGTCGACGAGGGAAGACAGAAGACAGAATCGATCCCTTTGAAGAGGTCACTGTATATGAAAGTGATGTGGTTGATCAAAGAATCGAAGTGAGGATGAAAGTATAGTAGAAGGCCTTTATCCAATCAGGTTAGCTTGGATGATAAGTGATGAGGGTTGTCATTACTATATCGGTCGGTGGTTCGTTCATTGAAAAACAGAGAGGGAAGTACCAAATATTTATTACAATGCATAAACATGGATGTTTTCTAGGTGGCGCGAAGTGCAATGGTAAAAGGTGGCTGCATTGTTACGCTCAACTTCGGTTCAAACACGTCGGCGACGAAACGGACCTCCTACTCTTCATAGGTCGATAAATTGCTATCAGAATTATTTGGATGGATTAAAATGATTCGACTTGAATTCTATTCAACATAAATTATTGTTTAGAGCAATAAATCAGTCAATTTCTTTCACGACTATGTCCAATTCGAGGTGAGGGAAAGGAGAGGGGAGGCGACTCTACAACACCAAAGCTTCATCTGTATGTGTGTGTGTTTTTTTTTGATTAGTTTGCTAATCTATTTTTATAAAAATTGACAATGGCTGGTTTGTAATGTGGTCATTTCTTCAAAAAAAAAATTCATCTGCAAAATTAACAATGTAAATGATTGTAAGCAAAAAGAAGAATTTTCAAAAACTTCAAAGTTTTTATTAGTCGTCATACGTTCCGCAATGACGTCATTGAACTTAATGATATCAGTTGAACTCAAATATTCTATTGCTTCAACATTTCAGTGATTTCCGATCGTTTTTTTTTCAGTTGCAATAAGCTTCACCACTTTTTTCTAAAATGGATCAAAATCATGATCGAACGAAACAGTTGAGTAGTTTGAGGCTACAAATTTTACTATTAACTCAACATCATTAAGGAAAATAGTGAGCATTAGTTGTTTTTTGAAGGCCGGCTTAAATTTTATAACTCCATTAACCACCAGATAGAGTAGAATAAACAAATAAACATGAAAAGATGAGAAAATAAACATCTATGAATGAGTAGAATAAACAAATAAACATAAAAAGATGAGAAAATAAACATCTATGAATGACCATCAGCTGATTAGAATATAGATGAAATGTTAAGATGTGATCGTAGCGATTAGATTAGTTGTGTTTACGATAATCTAATAAAGTCAACTGACTGTGTGAGTGACTTGAGTGCTATCACTCATGAAAGCCTCACTTAAGTAGTTCATTAGTAGTTTTTAGTTCTTTTTTTTCCTCTTCTCATATTGTTACTTGCATAGCAACAGCTCAACTCAACATGTACTTGGTTACCAACGTACGAATCGAAACGTCATCAATATGGATAACAACAAAATTGTCATGAAGTCACAACAAATTTTAGCGCAAATATGCCTCGAGGCGTGACAAAAACAAAATATAAATCATTAAAGAAAATTACTTATATTTATATAAATAATAATAATAATAATTCTATTTCGAAATCTCTAATAAATCATTGAATTATTTGAAAGGTAACGTGGAGAGTGTGAAAGAGTATGAAAGGAGGAAGAAGTCAAAGGTCATGAGGGTAAAGATAAACCAAGCTTTTGAAGCAAATAGTCGGATACTTAACTCTTTTAATTTTATAAACCATTTTATAATAATAATTCTTGAGAGGTTAAACTAAAAATAATGAATAAACATAATTGTAAGAAAAAAGGAATATTGAAGAATCGAAAAAAATTTATATCTTTCATTCCTCATTATTTCATTAAATGAGGGAGCGTAGCGCAATGGTAGGAGGCGTCAATCTGAAACACGGACATCAAGACAAATCTAACCTTCGTTTCATTGCTCGAGGCACGATAAATTTCATTTCACGAGAATGTGGAACAGCATAGACTTTATGAACGTTGGTCATGTTCTCACTTGCACTCAATCACCTCCATGATATCGAAGGTTCGAAATTGAATGCGTGACATGAGGAGAAATTAATCCAATACTTATCCTTTGAGAGTATTTGAGGGAAATCTTCATTTGAAAAAAAAAAACCATGTAGATAATAAGTAACAAGGTCCACACAAATATATACAAAGAAGCTTCGCGTAAACTGCTTCAGATTAAAGAAAAAAAATCCATTAAAAATGAGATGAAATCAGCTTTCGCGCTGACCCATTCGTGTGGGATGCATCTACGAACTCGTCTTCAACGTGTGATATCGTAGAAGTGATTGAGTGCAATTATGCTTTATACAGTCACTTCAGGTGAGCCACCATTGTCGAACCAGTGCTGTTCGTTTTTCCAGATTTCTCTGGTGGCAATTTGTTGATCCCACAACGATAACGAGATTATGAGGCCTGAGAGCGAACGTAACCCGCCGTTTTAGTGGTACGACGGCTTCTTCTACCACTGAGCTACACATGTTGAGTGAAAGAACATTAAGCAACTCATTTACCGAAAACTTCAAATAATCATTTTAATGAAGAATATTCAACGTTCAATCGATAAGATCAAACATCTCTGTTCCACCTTTCCAATGATTTTTTTTTTGCACATAAGTTAATTATACATAAAAAACTCCATACGTAAAAAAAACATCTGGATAAATGAGGTAAATTATTACACATTCGACAACAAGCGCATAAAATAATACGAAATGTAGACGAATAATTTACTACTGACAACGTGTAGTAATCGATAGACATCAACAACTCGCAAACCTCATCAGAGAGGAAAGTCAACGGAATACGTTGAAATAATCAATCGATGATCACATCACTCACCGAGTTCTCTCTAGTTATGACAAATTATTTGATTTACGATGTTTTAATGAAATGTGAAGTGATGGAAACAAATAGATTTTATAGTTTTATTAATAGATAATTTAAAGAGTTTTTTTTTATAAAGGTAGGCGTTTAACAGATATCGATTCACTAAGGAGATCAAAACTTCACAATCAATTACGAAAATTCTTATCAAAGCGAAAACCTTCCGATCAAATTCGTTTTGTTAACAATAGCAATCGATATCGGATTGATTAAACTGGAAATAGAAATGTCCTAATGAAATCCCATAAGCCAACAATTACGTTATCATAAAGATTTTCCTCTATCAATGATGAGGTAGATTGATGAACGATTTCGTTTCCGTTGATCATAAATGACATGACATCCTGTAGCAGAACATCAACATCGATAAAAACTTTTTGTTGAATCGTTATTGTTAAACAGCATCACGTGTTTGACAGATCTTCAATAACAACTTGGTACACAGAACAACGTTGCTGATGTTTTGATCCTCAGCAAAAATGAGGATTTGTAACTCATTTTCGAGTGATACAATACAGTAAATTGATTGTATCATCATACTTTACTTTTGGACATCAGTTTTATAACTACGTAACCATCATATTATAGAAAAATACATCTAAATAAAAAAAAAACATTTATGCTTACAAGTTCAATCGATATTATTAGTCCCTCATTGACAAGTAGTTTAACAAGTGATCAATTTTTAACTCAATAAAAAAATGATAACTATTTCAGTGCTGCCATAGACTTGTTGCATTCTGTAACGTAACGAACAAGGTCAGTTTTTAGGGGTACGAAAAAAGTGAGGAAAAAAAAGTAAGCTTATAAGTTTGAAGCGGATTATCTATTTATGACCTCTTATGAGTTTGAACGATGAGGGTTTAGCATTCATCGATACGATAAAGTGGTACGAGTTTTTAATTTCTGGAAAGAATAACAAAAGATTCACTTTAGAAATCAGAGAAAAAAAAACTAACAAGTTTTATATGGCCATCAGTTCTTAATATTCAATGTTTTTTTGAAGAAAAGGATTAACTATGGAGAAGAAAACGCGACATAAAGCTGAGTTAGTCATTTTTCATTATTGCTGGTAGTTTGATATGAACTCATAAATACCTCAAAACTATCACTCAGATTTATGGAAATCATTGATAAAATGAAATGATTAGAGCTCATAGATGATCGGTGAAGCAAAAGATTTTCCGATCAGTTTTGTTTTCCTTCATTTTTTCTCTTCCAGCTGCTGGTCAACACCAAACAGTCAATCGTCATTCGCAATTCTTCATCGATTTCCGCTAGAAGCACCGTCAAATGCCATACTACTAACCATTATTTAAAAAAAAAAAGAAAAAAAATAGTAGTATAAATTAAAGAAAGAATAAAGAAAAATAAGCTTAATTGATGAGCTGTTACGTGATTTCGAAGCCTAACCTCATTACCTCAATATCACAAATAAATCAAGCTTTGTTCCTATAGGTCAAGCTTGTGATCATCTCTGAAACGATCTTAGATGAATATAAAGTGATTTTAAATTTGTTATAAATACATTAATCAAATATGCTAATTCGATAAATCGACTATGGAATCATTTGAGGATTAAACGATTTGGAGTTCAGAATTCGTTGATGACCACCAATGTTTCATTTCAATTGTAGATCCGACAGATTAGATGAATATGAGTATCACTCATGACGACGTCAACTTCGCCGTCTAACTCATTTTGTCGTTTCGTCGATTTCGTCGGTTGGTTGGTTGGTTGGTTGGTCGGTCGGTCGGTCGGTCGGTCGGTTAGTCGATCGTTTTCATCGGCCGGATTAACGAAAACGAGTTACGTAATGTAGCTCGTATCGTACCGCATTAAAATCAACAACTATAATCGCCTATCGAACCTCCGGGGAAACGAGGAATAATTGTTACAATCGAAAATAAACAACGATTCAGAACGTACTACTACAATAGTGATTGAAATAAATCACTCAGTAATAATATTGAATATTACAACAGTAGGGGAGGGATTGAGTATGTTAGAAAAAATATCATCGGCAAATATTGAAACTCAAAACTGAATCGAATAAAACTAATCCATTAGAATAGATGAGTAAGATTTCAACGTAATATAACTCATCACTTCTCACTCATAACTCCAACGGAGTACATATAAACTCATCTTTCACTCATGTCTTAATCAATCATCTATCTAAAGGATTTAGAGAAATCGTTCGAAAAGAAAATTGTTATCGCTGACTACTTAACATGCTAATAAATTAACACCTTTTATTATTATTATTATTATTTAAAATGGAGTTATTGAGTTCTGGAGTGCATACTCGTCGGCGTAGGCACTTGAATATCTTATTAACTATGACAGCCAGGATGAAGGAGTTCGTTAGAATTCGTCATGGATAAATCATGAGTCTTTTTTTTTCCTTTGAGGTCGTCTAGTGGTTAAAAAAAACACAAGACAGCAGATTTATGAGGAAAACTGGTAATTTTATCTAACTTTAAATTATTATTGAGGTTTCAATAACCTCTAAAAATCATAGAACAACAATCAATATAGCAATTAACCTCAATAAATATCACTTATTTATTAACAGTTTATCTATATTCTATTGAATTATTTACTTTTACAGTATATCCTCTTAATTTTCCTCTGCGTCATATTTGCGTCATAACGAAAAACGAGTTATTTTGACTCATTACAAATTCACAGTATTAAAGCGATTGTAAAGCAGATCTAATACTACCTCAAAAAAAAAAGCCGGCTCTATAAATAACAAATGTAGGTATAATTTTTTTAGACGAATAAATAATCATAGTGGAGAAAAAAAGCAGCTTAAAAATATTTTACAACACTTACATTATTTCTATTATTTATGTCTCTACTAAACATTATTTATATTTGGATGGTTTAAAGCTTTTAGCTTTCTTTCAAACTTTTTCTCAAATACAGTAACCATAGGAGAGGATAAGTTTTATTGAAATGAGGGAGGAAAAAAAAGCATCAGTAATTCCAGCAATGTAGTTTATTTGAGACGTCCGAGACGTCCAAGACGTAGGAGGGATCAAGGGATCAATTCATTGAACCTCGTTCAGCTGTTTTTTCATATGTTCAGCTTTTATCTTCTATACACATGTGATGATCACGTTTATTTACAAGTTTGTAGATGTGGCTTTCTTGGAGGTACATAATGCTCTCCTCTATTCAACTAATCGAACTGCAAGCAGTAGATGAACAACCACAAATGACAGTTGTACGATGGATAGACAAGTATGAAAAAAGCGGTAATTTGCATAAATCAAGGAGATTGACGACCATTCAAATATTCAAATAGGCTTAATGAAATTCCAGAAGAAGAAGATCAAAACTTGACCTAAGTCTATTGAATAGTCCAGTTGTTTTTTTTTCGTAAACGAGGAGAAAAAAACGTAGGAAAGAAAAAAGAGCTACATGAGAAGCCGATGTCCCTGTCGAGCGATTGGGCAGCTGTGATATACGACGACGACATAAACGAATGAGATGGATAGAAATACCTCAATGACACTCACTTCAAGTAGTTCAAGTAACTCTAATAAAATGATAACTAATCGAGAATCCTTTCAGTTATACCTTGCTTTTACTCACTTCCTATCAGAAGCTGATTAATTCAGAAACGATGAGCACTTTTTTCTCATCACTTATTACCTACTGTAATATTTTTAATTAGGATAATTCTGCTAAGTTTGTGAATAATTACTGAAAACGAAAAAAATGAACGCAATTAGCAAAGGCTTATCAGTGAGGACGATTATAACCGAGTTATGAGTTATCTTGAAGGTTTTCGAATGAAGTTTTGATTTCGATTATCGAGTAATCATTTAAGAGAAATTAGACTCAAAATTTAATAGTATAGAGAGTCAAAGAGTTAGTTTTTCTATTCTTTGAGGATAATCGTAGCCTCATTTACGGCTCGCTGTACTTCTAAAAACTATAATTTCGAACGCCATAATTTAAGCTACTTTAAGCTTGACAGGGGCTTTTTTTTCCAGTATATTATAGGAATTTTCTGGAATAAACGCTTCTATAAAAATGATTTTATGAAAGCTTATGATGGAAAAAATATGATAATTTCTTTTTATATGTGATCATAATGAGGTAATGAGTTACTATTAAATGAGTTATTAAGCTGCAAGAATCGAAAAAAAAATTCGTCCATTGAGGAACAATTTCTTATTTTAGCAACAAAAAAACGAAACGCTTTAATCAATAATGTTAGAATCGATTGATGAGGGAAAAAAAACAAGAAAAAAAAAGGTAATTTTTGTTTCCAGAAATATCATCATTCTCTAGAATTTCAAAAACGTAATTAAATTAATATTGAGGAAAAAAAAGAGTTAGGATAAAAAAGATCCAGCTATCATCAATTTTTTTTTCTAACCTCAAAAATGAGAGGATAAGGTTAATGATGATACCTTAGAAAAATTTAATATCATTATATTCATTTTAAAAAAATCACAGCCACTTAATTTATTACTTTTTTTCACTCGTATACTTTGAGAGGAATGGCTTGTAGATAATTGAATTTCGGATATCGCTATGTCGTAAAGAAATCCAGAAAATTGAATTGTGAATGTTCTAAGGTGTAGCATATTAAAAATCCCTCCTCCTATCACTCACTATACGAGTTTCTGTAGACTCCGAAATAACACAGAACATAATTAAAGCACTTTCTTTCCCGGAAAATATGAAAGCCTATCACTTTTTAACGATATATTCAACTGAATTCCTTTATTTCTGCCCTCGTTTTGCATTGCAGTGTACCTCATTTTTTTTTTCGTAAAGGCTACTCCGATAACACAGTGTGACGTCATTGTTATATGTACTTTTCCGCATTCTTTTACAATACGAAACTCATTGCATATGCATTCCGTACCTCTCTCTCTTAAGAGGTTATCTATAGTTTTCAGATATTCATTCACAGCAATCATTACGGTATATGGGCCATATGCTTTTTACTGCAGTGTTTCATTTTCAGTTTTCGAGTTCGTTTTCCGTTTCTCTCTTTCACTCTTTGTTTTCATATAACGTTTATGTTGTGTACATCTTTCACTTATCGTCTTTCTCTCTGAAACTCCTTCTCTTCTATTCCGTCATGGCGCAATCAATTCGCATGTCTTTGGCCAGTTGTTTCCGCGAGAAATAACCATGGACTCTATAGATGAGGAAATGGCTAACGTCGGTCGCCGACGTGAACGCCGGTAGCGACACCCTCAATGCAAACGTCGTCACGAATCATCACGAAAGATCATCGTCGTCTTTGAGTTAAGGACGAGAAGATCAGCTACATGAGAAACAATTTGAATATGCATGATGGAAAGTAGTCAAATTCGGATTTCCTGGAACTACTTTTCGGATACAGCTTCTTCTAATATCACTGCTGTCGTTGAGTGACGAGGATAAATGAGGCGAGAACAAAAACCAACTACAAATATATAACTTTTGTACGAAGTAAAAATATACAGCTTGTGCTATTGAACAAATATAAGCTTAAGCCTAACGTTGAGAGGACCGTATAATAAGGAAAAATATAATGCAATAATAAAAAAGGATAAAAGAAGGCGGAATAAAAATAATAACGTTGAGAAAAGGACTGAGGTAAGAACAAAAAAGCTGATGGTTTGACTTGAGGTTGTGTTTTTTCTTTCACTTAACACGGACGCGATGGAATGAAGACGAGTGTTGATGGCGTCCATTTGACTCATTTGATAATCAAAAACAAAAGAAAAAAAAAGAAGAAATGATACATTATGATGACTCATTAGAAATAATCTAACTATACTTTTTAATTTCAATTTTTAATCATTTGTGAATTTTTTCTTACAGAATCTTACAAAATTTTTGTTTTATAAAAATGGCGCTGAAAAAAAAATATACACTAATTAAAATAGAAAAGAATACGTAATGGAATGAAGAAGCATTAAGAAAATACGTTAGGAAATTCTAATTTGGAACAAAAAAAAATGAGATCAAGTCTATACTAATTAAAAAACGAGAAATTCTACGAAGAAAAATACGAGTCTCTGAGGACAAATGAGTGAAAAAAAACACAACTCATAAATTTACATAATATATTTTACTGCTGTTAAAGTACTTCTATTTTTATTAGTACTGATACTATCGATACTATACAAGTTTCAATTGTTATATGTTCTTCAACAAAGCTAATGAGAAGTAAGGAATGAGTTAATGAGGCAAAAAAATATCTGGATTTCGTCTGGAATCCAGCTTATACGAAAAGCTTCAATTGAATAACACTGGACTTCATTAATATTATAATTTCTTACAAAGAGTTCAATTCTAGCAGATGAGTGTTTAACATTGAAAAAAAACAACTAAAAATTTCGACGTCATCTAGAAGAACAGTGTGATCTGCTGAGGAGTTCAAAAATAGCATCCTAGAGTAAAAAAATGAAAAAAACATCTAAGCTGCATTTAATTACGTCATCTTTTCAGTAAATAAAATACGTCATTAAAATTTCTGTATGTTCTAAATAAATAGAATCAAAAATAACAATACAATAGAAGCAGTAGTAGTAGTACTACTACTTTACTTTTTCTTTTTTTGATATGAGGAACGAGGAAAGAAAAACATTGAAAGAATCATTAGAGCGGAAATCTGCCTGATTCGGGTTCGAGTCTCGCTTGAGGTATTGTGAAAAATCACTCATATACAATGAATTCAGAGCTGATTATTGTCGATATCAAAAGAAATTGATAAGTTAAAACTCTACTGATAAGAAAAAAGCGATAAGAAGAAAAACAAAAGAAAAAAAAACCAAGAAAACATCATGAATCGTTTAGTACATTTTTTACAACGAAACGTTCTACCATTAATACTCGTTGGTCAGCTGGCGTTACGAAACAAACAGCCTGAGGAAAAAAAAATTTAAATCTTTAAATATCCCGAATCAATCAATATATCGATTAGGTACAGTATCTCTGGTTGAACATATTCATTTATAAGACTATTTAATATGAAATTTGCTTATACTTGTGAATAGGTGATAATTTTATTTAACCGACCACTTGACTCGTCCGCCAACCCGTCCACACTACTACGAATTTCGTTTTTTCCCTCAATATCTTATTGATTACCGTGTAATTTCCAGAAAATATCGATTAGCTTTGATATTGATTGAATTATTAGTCGATTATCGATTGGTATGCATAGTTAGCTCATAGGCGAATTGATATGAAAAGTAAATATTTGAATATACACAT
>KN716150.1:1422398-1443136 GCA_000816705.1 Dictyocaulus viviparus | reverse complement strand
ATCGATTGGTATGTCATAGTTAGCTCATAGGCGGAAATTGATAATGTAAAAGTAAAATAAATTTTGTAAGTAATACTAACATGTAAAAAACAATACATATATATATGTAAATTATATACATATACACATATATACACATATACATATATACAGATACATATATAATGTACACAAAAAAAATCTACGTATAGTTCTTCGAATAAGAAAAACTTGCAGCTTCAAATCTTTACAAGCTTCAGCTTGTAGATTTTTGAAAGTTCTATAGAACACGTATTTCAAAAAATTGTATAATTACACTTGTTACATTTTTCTCTCTCCCTTTCTCATTCTCTTCCTCCTGTCCTCTCTCGCTTCCTCAATGATGTTTATCAATTTATTTTCATAAGTACTTAGACAGTATCTGGATAGAATAATTGTTTAGATTGTATGAGAATAGCAAATAATATACATTCCAGAGAAAAATATTTGCATTATAGACGATTTTGTTTATGAAGAACGTCTTGAATATTACGAATATTACTACCTCAATATCACTCACAACTTTATCAATCGAATGGTTATTATCGTTAAGAAGTGGATGATGTGATGGCCTTTAAAGCTAGAATGTTATGCAAATTACTTTGAGGTATTAGAGTGACTGGTTACTATCGTTATACAGTAATAAATGACACAGTACTTGAACAAATCACGGACCACGGACCACTAAGATTCCTTCTGTGAAGTCAAGTTTTATCAATGAAGGAAAAAATCAATAGATCAAAGAATGGTAACATTTTTAATGAATATTTGTTCTTTTTCGTCATTCTAATAAATGAATCCAAACATTCTTAAGGCTAATATGCAAGAAGAAAAAAATTGAAAACCTTATAAAATTTTATTGAAAAAAAAGAGTATTATTTAAAAATGAATAAGGATAGAAGCAGAGCTTTTCCTTATTATAAGCTAAGAATAATCGTAGCTTTTCGATTATAACTCGGTTATTTATTTTTTACTCAATATATTTCTTTACCTCAAATTGACTCATCAATCAATTTCTATATGAATAAAATTCATATTGAACATTTTATTATTTGGATTTCCTTAGAATTTTTCCTATACATTTAGAAATAGAAACGAAAATACCGTATTATTTTGTGCTTCTAGAAAAATCAAAAGTGTACCGACACAAATTAAAATTTTATTGATGAGAACGTCAGTAAAATTTATAGTCCATAAATCTAACAGCTTCTAATTCAGCAGAAAAAAAAACTTGAGGAAAACTAAAGAGTGAAAAAAAACACCAACAGAACTAATGTGAATGCTTGGAAGTAGATGAGGAGATGCTGATGAGAAGCCGAGATAGGAGGAAATACATACATGACGGAGTGAGTGAGTGAGTGAATGAATGAGTGAGGAAAAAAATATTAGCACATTGAAAAACAACAACAACTACGACATAACAACAGAGCAGTAATGTGTTGTTGATACGTTCACAACAATCCTACTAAGTAGATCAACGAAATAAACAACCCACGTTGGTTGATATTTATAAGCTGATCCTGAAAAAAACTCTTAGGATTTTCGGTTTTCCAACGCAGTGATGAAAAAATCGATATTGAAGTCTAATTCTACCGTATACCAACTGGACGCATAAAACAAATGAATGACCTACGTTTTTACGCTTTTTTTTGTTTTCTTTTTGAAAGAAAAATTTTTCAATATTACTTGTCTTCTACGGTACGACAATTGTTAAGGACCTTCGTAATGAATCGATTCATAAAAACTACTTATTATTCTCAGCGACTCTTATGCTTATAACTCATTAAAAAAATGATTAACCTCAACGATAGCCTAACTCAATACAAATAGTAAATATTTGTTTAATAATACGAGCTTTATAGGAAATAAAAACGTTCAAGTTAATAGCGTTTGCAAAAATATGCCATAACAAAAATATACGACTGGTTACTGCTAGATGAAAGCAGCGGAGACGAATTGTTGAGGGATGGAGGGAGGTAACGAGTAACAAAAAAAAGAAAAATAACAGCAATAGAACAACACCAACACGCCATCAAAACACCATGCCACATCAACTTCACATCACCATCAACAAATAACGATCATAATATAAAGAAAAAAAATAGTAATATTACTATTAGTATTATATGACATTCAATAGAATAAAGTGCTTGCAGAGGGAAAGAGTACTACGAACTCAGTGGTTACGGTAGTTTCAGTATCATTAAGGTTGTTCAACGTCCGTTCTTCATGTCATCATATTCTTATTGGAAATTTTTGCTGTATAAAAATATGTTATTAGATTATTTAGCTGTTGTTCATTAAGAATTAAATCTTTATTGAGACTCATTACGTTGCCACGGGGATATAGTAGATGAACTCAAGACGACATTAACTCATCATATAAGCTTAACGTGAAGAATTCAGTAGCAGCACATCGTGTCAATCTAGATGAACTTAATCAGAATAAACGAGAAGAACGAATAAAATAAAGGGATCAAGAAAGAAAGAATGAGGGAGAGAGAGGGAGAGAAAAAAAAATGATAGACGATGTGACAAGAGGACGATGCCATGGATTGGATGGAGGATGAGTTTATTTTTATGGAACATATGTTGTTGATATTAGTTAGCATCGACAGAATACGAAATGAAATCCAAAAATCCAATATTACGAGGGAGGGAGGAAAAAAGAGAACTCTATCAAATGAACGAAAACAGAGGAAATAAAGAGCTGGAGCAGAATTGAAATACAAATGATCAAAGGTGAAACGCAATATAACCACCTAGGGAACAAACCGCCCAATTATAAACACTCGATGACGTAAACAACTAGTAAACAATAAACAATAAAAATATAATTCTATAATTTAATAAGTATTCTATCTACTTTGTTAGAGAAATTTTGTCCTGAATCAATAACCACTAGTTCCATATACTCTACAGTAACTGAACAAACAAAGTCGAGTCAACCAACTGAGTCTCAGTACAGAAAATTCGCTCCAGATCACAAATGTCGACAAAATAGTAAACAAAGAGTGCAGAAAGAAAAAAGAATAAACATTGAAATACTAGGAAATATTATATTATGGAAATACTAAGAACAATAAATATATGGTCAAGTATTGTCGTTATGTACATTCTAGGAAAAAAACAATAACAACAACAACAACAACAACAAAGGCATTCATATTAAAAAGTTAAGAAATGGGCTTAAAACAAGTAACAGCTGACTTAGAAAAACGTTTTCGTATGACGTCATGACGAAGTAATGTTGGACTATTTGGATTTCGATTCGTCAAGTAATCTCTATCGTCCACGAGACGATAAATGTATTGTTAATTTTATAAAGTAATTACATTATATAGCGACCAATCATTTTTTCGAACGTCACATGCCGTTTGCAGAAAATTCAATTCGTGGAGTCGTACACGAAAACTCGTCCACTGTAATGATAGCCAGCCGAAAAAAAAAATAATGCAACACAACAGGCGTTTGGTTGTTGGCAGCGTTTTAGTGCCCTTTGTTGTTCTCCGCTATATGTATGCTATTCTGCTATTCTCTAATTTCAAACGGAGATACACGACGTACTCAAAACACGATTGATACACAGCTGTGCTTTTTCATTTGTGTACTTCTATTGTGTGTATGCGAGCCGTCGTCGAGCCCCGGCGTTACGCAAATCGTTGCGTTAGATTACGGTGGCAGCAAAACTGAACCCAAACCGATTCGATATGATGATGATGATGAGGTACGGTAACGAAGTGATGAGTCATCCGGTTATTTAATCACGAAAGAGGCTAACAAATACGATAACTTAAGCATTTGATTTCGTATCAGTTTCTGTTATGGAAAGTTTTTCGAATTATATTTCATCAATCAACAACTAAATAACGAATCGTATAACGACACGAAAGGTGATCGAAAAACCACATGAGTTATTTCTAGAGTCTTTTTGGACGAATTGACAACGAAGCATTAAATTCGTAGTGCAGAAAAAAAACATTTGGAGGTAGGTCAAGCGCGCTCGATCGTGGCGCGCGATTGCCACGACTTGAAGAGCAGTGTTTTGTCGAGTGTGCATGTGTGGATGTCTGCGTGTCTGACCTATTGCGCCCCGAGCTGTTAGAGCACAGAGAAGCCAGACACGCAGTAGCCAACAAAACGTGGGAAAACACAAACAGCAGCTATAGCGGGCAGTAGTGAATGTGTTGACGACTGCAATCATATATACATTCATCAATTGTGGTCATATATGATGTGAATTTGAGGTCTATTGAGGTGATGATAAGTTTAAATTCAGAGGTATCCATAGCATCGCCGTATTACTAAGTACTGATTGCGTGAAATTATTCTGAATGAGACGCTGTATTTTAGTATATATGCGCTCGGCTTCGTTTTTTTTTCGTTGTAAACGTCGTTGCTGGGACCGCCGCCGCCGCCGCTGCCGCTGCCTGCCGCAGCCGCCGATAGCCTCAGGCTTATCGAGATTTTTCTGAGTTGTCGATCAACTGTTTTGTCAAGTAAAGATTTCATGTTTTGTTTTGGGCGAATTGTGGCGGATACACTCAAGTGCATGAGGAATCTCTTGATTTTTATTATTTCCATCAAACGAGGTAGCTTCGGAATCGTTATCTTCGGAAGTGAGAAACGAGAAGAGGCTAATGCTGATATCTATCTATTTTTGTTTTTGTTTACCGAAACAACGCATAACTATTGGTGACATTATATTGTATTTAATAATATTATATTTCTTACAAACAAAGTAAATATTGAAATAATTCGACGATAATGACGTTACTGATTTGATCGTTGATCAAAAAACATTCTCATTGAGTTTTCAGACCTCTTCATTAGAGTTACACGAAAAAATCGATTTCTTTTACGTTTCGTTCTCATATTTTTGTTGTTGTGTTAGGAATCACACAGAATTACAAAAGAAACAATAATTGTTTATTAAATCGATAATGCTTCTCATAAATGCTTTTACCTCAAACACCGTATGATCTACGAAATAACGTATATTGCGTCAATATTGTAATAATACGAATAATAATTCACATGTAATATATAGATATTGATTGAAATATTTCATAATTAATGTACATATAATGTCTTATCACTGTCAATATGAGTTGGCTAATCAATAACTATGTTATTCATTACAATTATGACAACTTTTCACTTCTGCATTGCTTTATTAACACGAAGCATTTTGCTTGTAATGGAAGAAAAAAAACCTGCAGAAAAATCGATTCTGAATAAAAATTTGTTGAGTAATTTTTATTAATGAAATGTCTGTAAACAAATTCTTACAAAATTTATTTACATCGATTTGATATAGTATCAAAAATACAGTATTTAATATCCTTAATTCTTAAATAGATTGTAATTGAATTTGTTTTATTCAAGCTGATCAGCTGACTGATTGAGTAAAGTACAAACAGAGTAAACATCTTCTTGGCTTACGGCCAATTGTTTTAGCGTTTTCGTTTTCGCTACAAGTGGGTGGTCCTCATAAAGTTTCTCGACAATGATGTTGATTGGTATCAATTTATCATAGCTACCGGCTATTTTTTCTTGTTGTCTGTGTTGAACAACAATCCAAAGAACGAGTAATATCTCATTTCTATAGTGAGTGAAAAGTAGAAGAAAAAAACAAACGTAAACAAAAACAAACAACTTTTCAACAAGAGAAAACATGTAAACTGAAAAATGCTTCAATGTTATCATTGATAAGAAATTCGATATGAATGAATGTTTTCGAATCTATGAAACATCATTTTTATTATTTTAGTACTCGGAGTATTTTTATTTATTTGTTTATTTATCCATCCATTTATTTGTAAACAAAAGCTTGTGCATGTTGAAAATTTAAAACCAGCTGTAAATAAAGTTTATTTACATGGCGTTCAGAAAAAAAAAACAAACTGAAAAGACAAAATAAAACTTACTGGCTAATATAGTCCATAAATGATCTACGATGTTCTTTACGTGTTTACATTTTTCTCCTCATTTTTATGAAACTCATAACTGAGCAATCAACCTCATATATATGAGGTACAATTCAAAATGCATTTATACATCAGAGTAAGAGCGATTGTTAAAATGATGGTAGTTGTTTTTTTTCTTCGTTTTTTTTCTCAATCGATTAATATTTTTTTTCTTTTTGCTGTGTTTTCGTTTCGTTTGAGCGGTAGAGAATTTGAGGACGAATAAATTGTATTTGGAAATATAAAAAATATTTTGTTAATGGATATTTAATTTTTAACAACTTCAAAGGCATGCCGACTGCCGGCGGGCGCGTTTTTTTTTTCGTCTTCTGAAGAATTTTATCACATTTTTGAATTATAAGTGTTACTAATTTAATATTCCACTCATATCAGATGAATTTTTTCGTCATTCAATATTATTTCGTATTTTTATTTAAACATTTATTTATTTATTGTAAGTTTTTTTATTCTAATTACAAAAATAAAATCACAAATTTTCACTATTATTTAAATTCACGATTTGCATATTTCTATTCCTTTGATGTTTTTTTTTTAGTTCGCTCGATGATCGATTTCACTCATTGTCCAGTACAGTTCTGAGGGAAGGAGTAAAGAGGAAACGCTTATAGTTCAAATTGTTTACATTTGTTTATTGATCAGAAAAAGCTTAAAAAATAATTTTTTTTAATAAAAATTTGACACACTATTAAAAAAATTAACAATAGAATTTTTGTATTTTTTGTGGTCATAATTTTACTAAATGTTAATAGACGTTAAGCTGACATAAAATTAGTGTAATGCTATACGGTAATAAAAATGTTCCTCATTATTGAGTTCCTCAATTTTATTCCTCAATTTACACTAAACGTTATTATTCATCCATAAATTAAAATGAAAGCTTGTAGTTTGATATGAGGTAGAGGAAAAAAACACCTCATATGACAGCTTAATGTTTAGCGAACTCATCCAAGATGATGAATGAGCATTATAAAAGAAGAAAAAGTTTGGCAAAAAAGGAATTTAATAAAGCACTGATGCAGTACTGAACAAACATATTGGTCAAAGTCCAAAAAGAAAACGGTACTGAAAAAACACTTGGCTAAAGTTCAAAGAAAAAAAACAGTACTGCACGAGCATATTGGCTACGATCCAAGAAAATAACACTATTATTCGTAGAAAAATTAATCTTTAGTTTTACAATAAAGCTAAGGCTAGATAAAGCTTTTATAAAAGTTCATAAAAACAATAAATAATATAGAAATAAAAAATAAATAGTAAATATAAAAAGTAAACAAAAACAAAAACAAAATGAAAAATTTTCAACAAAAATTAGAACAAAGAGTTATAGAAAAAAAAAGTAATAAAGTAATAACATGAAAGACTTTTCAGCTTAGTGTCACATTTTTTTTTCGATAGATAAAATTTTACGATGAGATGAAATTTAAAAAAAAAATGGTTGCGTTTTTTTCTTTGATGTTGATTTTTAATCCATGTCGCGCGCGCGATTGGTGCGGCGGGCGCGGCGTTGACGAATGATCGCAGCGTGGACTATTTATTATGCTTTTGGCGGAGGTCTGGAGGAAAGCTTTACGGCAAACAAGTAAGAATTTCCTCAAAAAGAATAAGGTAACTAATAATGAATGAATTTGAATTTAGTTTCTTTTAACGCCTTTTCGTATTTATTATTCTATTCACTAATCAATTTTGACTTCTTTAATGATTCCTTGCATCATCAAACATTTAATCACTCATTTGTCAAAATGTACGCTCTATGATGATGATCTGCTCGATGGACAACTTATAAATTATACATAATGTTATAATATAACAACAAGAAGCACGTACTGACTAGCAAGCGTAGTACTGTAACCAACAACATATCATCTTCTATGATTCATATACACTCAAACAGAGTACTACAAAGCCGGTTATATTGACGTCGATAGTACTGATAATGACTTGAATAGTCTTGTCTTTTTAAAATTTCTTCTGAAGAAATGCTTTATTATTATACGAGCAGCATTGATTTTCTATGCAAAAGCTTTCAAGCGTATATGTCAGGTTCCAGAAAATTCTCTCCGATAGTGTTTCAGTCATGTGACATACGACATTTACCTCATTTTTGAGGTATTTGAACGCAGAACAAAAACCTTTCTAATAATGAACAGAGCGAAAACTTAAAGTTTCTTACTCTTAAACCGAATGATTAAGATAAAATCAGAAAGAAAAAAGATTGTTACTCTAATGAACGAATATATTACAAAAAATATTTTTCAAATGTACAATCAATGAATATTGATCGAAATAAGAGATCAATGGCTTCGAAGAGCTTTTTTTTTCTAGAAAAAGACGACGATAACAGAATGACTGACGTCAGTGTAAAACAATAGAAACGGTAAACGACAATACTAACGTTAGTCATGCAAATAGTTAAAGAAAACCCTCAATCGATAAATGAATCAAAGATCATATTTCATTTATTCTACTTGAGCAATTTTTTATACAATTTTAATATGTTGGTAAATATAAGACGCTGTAAATAAACTAATAATTGAATGGTTCTTTGTGTTTTTAAAAATGATTCTTCTAGAAAAACTGCTAGAAAATGATTCACTAGGAGTAAGTAATGATCTATAAATATAAAATTAAGTGAAAAAATGACTTGTGTATTTGCACTACGACTAATTCGCAAGCGTTACCATACGACGATATAACTCGTCCAGATTGTCACGAATCTCCTCATTATTCATAGTCTTTGTCACTGAATGAGTTTTAATGACCCAACGAAACTTATTATGTGCTTTCCTCGTCAACTTTCATCGTTTCTCGTTCCTTTAACTCTAAAACAACTGTAGACTCCATGCATGTGATTTTCATGCAGTTTTTAATAGTCAGTAAAAATTTTTCCCTGTACAACATCTAGTAAAATATCAGTTACCATGAGGAAAAAAAACGAGTGAATTGAACGAACACGAAGAAAAACTTACAGACGAAAACCTTTCTTGTTATAGAAAAAAGAAGCATGCATTGATAGCGATGCATCTCTTATCTGTTGTTGATGTTTCTGTTGTTTATTGATCTTTGATACTTTGATGCTTGAAAATCGATTCGCCATTGATCTGTTTTTTTTTATAAGTTGCTTTCTCACACGACTGTCATCTATGGCGAAGTCTATGGCGCCGTACATGTTGATGTCGTCAAACCTCAATCCGTAATTCTGAATTCGTTAGAAGCTGTAAGAACAGCTTTTTCACGTTATACATAAGCACATCCAAATATCTTTCAGGTTGTTACCTCAGAAGACGTTTGCCTCTTCACTTTTTCCATTCTACGGTTCCTTCGAGTCCACATGCTCTTCTCTTCACACAATACGATCACGTTAGTTTATCACATTTTCATATGAACGTCATTCCCATTTTCATATGAACGTTTAATTATATAAGTTTGAGGTAGTTGTTTAAGTACAATTGAGTCCAAAGTTCATCTTATATCCAATCGGTTATATGCTCCAAAGTCGTTTATGATATAACAACGAGCAACAGAATCGAACATAATTCAGCAGGTATTGAAATCGTAAAATGAAAATGGATGAAGCACAACATTTCCATTACGGATTCTGTATAGCGGCGCAGTATAGTGAGTATTTCATCCTCTTTGAGGATATCCGATACATGAATATGGTAATTTCTATGGATTGAATTGTATCTCATTAGATTATACCGCTTATAAACAGCTTCTGTCATTCGTTTTCTTTCGTAACTAATTGAATCTTTCAGAAACGTTCTTCTACCATTGAGATTTAGAAGCGACCGCATGAAACCATTCGCATTCAAATTGCGAGAGACCTACTTGTTTGTTCTAAGCATATCCCTTGTTTCTTGTTTCATTCTGATCTGCTTGACTTGAGGACTGGAGCATAATCGGCGCATTCTTCATAGTTCTATTTACAAGCAACTCATACACTTTGATGGAGCCTCTTTTATTCCTCAATTGTGTATGGAGGCAATTTTATTGTTATCATTCCTATCATTATCAATTTTTCCTTTTTTTATGCGACGACAGACTTTTTTCACCAGCTTTATGTTGAAGTGAATCTTCACATGGAATGGATTGTGACTGGATCTAATAGATCCAGAAGGGTACTAGCGTTAACGTATGAAGAAGTCGCCATCTTTTGTTAATAATATGGTCTATCACTTCGTGAGTTATTCCGTTTGGCGATTCTCATCTCAATCAACAATGTTTCTTCATCACCAGAAGGTGTATTGAGGGCGGAAGTGTCATGAGGTATTCTTCACTTTCAATCCGGTGTAGACGGCCGAGTTCAATGTGCAGGGTACTAAGGCAAAAGCATTCCTGAGTTAGGTTTGTTTTCCTGGAGTCCTGAAAGAGCAGTGCTAAAGCATTCTCATGATCTTCACCACAGGTAGTTACCGAGTGTTATGGATCGAAAGGTTCTGCTCACTTGTAACTTTTTTCATCAAAATGGTGGCCGATTCTGATTGGATTGAAATCGGAGAAGTTTTCCGTGTAGAGCGAAAATGTTCTAGAAACGTTTCTCATTCACCATTAGATGGCAAATCGTTTGTCAAGATAAATGCGGATTACAAAAAACAGTGAACAGCATTACTTCAAGGAAGCTCAAACTATCCTTTTTTTGCCTTCCCCATGTAGAACAGCAATGCGCCAGTTTTCTTAGTGATTCAGAATCCTTCTATTCAGAAAAAGTGCTAGTCGTTGATTTGATTTATCAACTTGAAAAACTGAAAAAACCTTCAGCACAAAGTTCGGCTGGATCATCACAGTAACTACCTCTACAAATCGATAAGTATATTTTCAATGGCATCGTCCCTCAATCATGATAATGAAGGCAGCTGAGTGATTTTGCATGATAGGAGGCTATAAGGGAGGAAGTTTTAGGCTTTAGCTCTTGTCAATTGGTTTTATTCTTCAAATTTCATTTCCATATTGGAATTTCACGTCAGAACGAAAATATTTTTGATGTAAATGGAAATCTTTGTTCCAAAATAGTATAAATTTTACTATGTCAATATTTGATCACCATAAACCAACGCGCATTTCTAAACAATCTAATATTTACCGACTTCGTTTTATCATATAAATAAACAAGTATATTAGCTAAATGAGATTTCCAAGTCCTACCCTTAAGGAGTGACTGAGTCCTTCAGGATTCTGTCCAGTTCTTTATTAATAGTATGTGCTGCAAAATGACTGGATCATACAAGCTTTTTCGATTCGTTTCGATTTTCAGAGAAAGGGTTATTTGGAAGCTTAATGCATAAGCTTAACCTTTTTAAGCTAAAATACGCTCAATCGCCGTAGTAGTGGAAGGGAGAAATATTACTGACGTCGTTCGACGCGTCAATCCCAGACGAATTCGTTGCACCCATAATGGCAACAGGATTCGGATGAGATTACAGCGGCGATGACAAGGACGATACCACACAATGCTTGAAGGCAACGAATAGATATTATCGGATGAATACCAAAACCTACAGCATTAACAATTATTATATTTTGGTTTTTATATAAATAAGTAGAGATAAAGGAGTAGTAAAGTATTGTTTGATACCCTCTTAGATGAATGAAGTTGATGAGTACGAGATAAGGTTTTCACTGAGTCAAATCCAATCATAGCACCGATTTGAAGTTTTCGTTCGAAGATACTGTAATTTACAGTAAGTGTGCGATCGATGAATGTTAAGAGGTAGTGCGAATGCTTTGTACGTTCTTATAAGGGGCGGTGTTAAAGCTAAACGACGAGACGTTGTCCAGTCATTCAATTCAAACAATCTATAAGCATTGAACTGAAACGATAAGATGGCTTGTGACCGACATTGTAGAAATTTCAGCAGCTTCTTTTCGTCAAAAACCGGACGAAAGAACGAAAAACGACAAATCACGGTAGTCATTTCGTCACTTACATCGTAACGTTGTTGAGTTATTTTATCGAGGTAAACAAATTCCAATATAGTGTCTTCTTCAGTAAACAACACAATGCACTGACAATTGAAGTCGTCAAACAAATTATTGATCAAATTTCTAGCCAAAAAAAATCTATAGTAGTGGAGTCGATACCAAATTATGACATCCTTATGACCAACATGACGAAAGGATTTCTTGTTACGAATGCTCGTGAGGTAGACGGTCAAAGAAATCTACTACCATTAATGACGTGACTCTTTACAAACGTAATTAATAAAAGAATTTCTCATAGACCTCAAAACCTCATGCTAGGACCGTTTCGTTACCTCAGAAAATCCGGATCTATTGTGCTATCGATTGCACATCACTATTGAATTCTTTCTTCTGTTGCTTCTTTTCGTTCTAGTGTTATTTTCAAGTGATATAAATGTTTCTTAAGAACGTAAAATAACCAGTTAGAAGTAAACGAAACATTTCTAAGCTAAAATTCTGGTAGTGTTATCGTTAGCATATCAGATCGGAATTAAGCAAGAATCTGTTTCGATTCCTCTTGAGGCATCGAGTTTTGTGACTAACGCTGCATCGGAAATATGAAACCTCCATGATCTGCAATAATTAGTAAAAGAGAAAAAGCTATGGAGTGATCTACTTTCAGATTATAAGAGAGCAATCTGTTTTCTCGAATGATAAAGAATTTGCATGATTATAAAATTTTATCACAAATGATAAACTTAAGAATTTGATAAGCGATAAAAAGCTTTATGGCTTTTCAAATCACCGCGTCACTCTTTCTATTGATAAAATACATTGTTGCATTAAATTGATAAAGTTACAAAAAAAATCTATTTATACACAAATCTCCTTCTACTTTTTAAAACGACTGAATCTTTTAATATTATTTCTTATTATAAAAACACTCACATTATTTTTTAATATAATATGCGAATTTGCTTAAATACCACCAAGTGAGGCAAAACATTGAGGAAAGAAGATTTAATTAATCAATAAAAAAAAAGCTGAATAGCAGTAAATCTTATGCAGCTTTATCAACTGATGCATCTATGTGTTTTATCAATATTGAATATTGAAGCCGAGTTCAAAAGCTATTGAGTTTTTTTTCCTCAAGATCATTTTCAAGTACAAATCTTTGTAAGCCTTACCCTCTTTATGTGGAACTTTGCAACAAAATAAGGGAATACTTCATACCTATCTCAATTCATACCATCTCATCACGTCTATGCTTCTAAATTGACCACGAAATTCGAAGCTCAAAGTGTGATTTGAACTCACATCTTCCAGCTTTTCAGCTCGGAGTGTTACTGATTACACCATTGAGGTATTTACATTCCAATCACTTAACGCTTCACTTATACATTTGATTGATCAGCACTCAACATCAGATTTGATCTGATAAATTTTGTCAGAAAGAATTTCAATAAGGCAGAATTCAAGAAGACGTCAAACACTTCACGTTTTTATGATAGAAACATTAGCTTAATCAGATTACGGTAATTCATGATGATGTTGAGCAAAAATTATTTCTATTGAAAAATACTCATAATAGAATTACTGATATGAAACTCTGACAAACTACTATGACGAACTGTTATCATGTGAAATGCGTAATCAGTGATATTGCCTGGTAATCGATAGTTTCTCGTAGCTTAGATGGAAAAGCTTTCGATTTGACTGTACGACATCGATTTATCGGATGTATCGAGTTCAAGTCTTATACGATTTGGCCTTGATGATCGTTTCGTTAACGTATAGCTATCCGTCTTTCGATTTAATGGTAAACATAGTCGGCAAAGAGTTCTCCTCCACGTTAAACATCTGGCAATGGAAACGATTAAATCATTTCCATTGTGTCAACAGAAGACGTCGTTCACGTCTTTAGTCGATCAATACGATATCATAACAAATGAGTAACGACGACGAAAAATTCCTCCAGATGACAAGAAGATAGCATGCACTTATGAGGTAGCAGCGTCATGTCGACAGAGTGAAAATTTATCACAGTTTCCATTGAATTATTTTCAAGATTTAGGTCTAATTTGAATAAAACACATCTTTTTATTGCTATAGTACCTTTGTTACTGCAGAAGAATTAGGATAAATATTGATATTTAAAGAGGTTAGTGTACCTACCACTTCATACATTCCTCCTTGATATGAGTGAGGACTTGTTTTTGATCTGAATGATACGATTTCTTGGATTATAAAAGAATGATATGAAAGAGCACATCTAATACCTCATTCTATATTTAATATACAGTGTATAGCCATAAACTATGGCGAATGTAAGACTGCTGTCATTCTCTTATGTCTACTCGATTATTGAATCGGAGTGAGTTCATTTAGAGTTCTATAACTCTGTCTTACATTTAAAAATTGTATGCGAGCTTCTTTTTTTACAGTAAACCTGGAGCCGAAATCCCAGCAGAAATTGAACGTGCGATCCAACAGAACAAATTAGCTGATGGAGTTACCGCTCCAACACCAGTTCCACAAGCTGACCGGAAAGGTTAATAAATGATAGCTTCAAATCGTCTAGAGGTTTCTTGTAGATATAAAATTGATTCAATCAATTTTAATCAATTCCTTACCTCATTATTCTATACATTCACGTGGACTTAGTAGGTCGACCAGGGTCTCAAAATAAGTATAAGGTTGCTTTTCGTGGACAATTTATCCTGATCTGCTACCTATGATTGCGCTACGTAGCGCTGCGACTAAATAACTTGAAGTTTCTTTAAGAGTGGAAAAAGCGCTATGTCTAGCAACTACTTTTGTATATCTTAAGCTTTTGATAAACTCAAATCATATTTCTAATAGACCTAGACTTGAATGGAAGGAACACCTCAAAGCTCTTAGTTCTATAAATTAGATGAGTCTAATTGAGTCTATGAAGCTCAACAGGTGTCTTACTTCGCTGACGCACTAGTTAAATAGAAATTCTAATAGAAAATTTATGTCGGCTTACAATGTTGGGCTGTAAGCGAAGGAAAAATCAATAGATCAGTATAAACTGAATATTGAGGCTGAAATAAGTTCGTATGACGAGTCTTTGTTACGTTTAGTTGGTTCAAATGAATCTTCTAAATCGATTCCATTACGTGATATCGAACGAGTCTTACCAATTTATCTAAGAGTGTACTTCAAAGAAGATGGCAAAGTTTGTTACTTTTTACGTTCCGTTATGATGTTGTTCACATTCACAGCATCGTCTTCTGAATCGAACTGTCCCATCCCTCATTCAGACTAAAAGAGCACTTATTGAGTACGAGGTAAAAAACAATGAAACACTGCTTGATATGCTATCAGTGATGTTACGAAAATTAAAGACATTGAAAGGGTTAGTTAATTTTTTATTATATAAATAGAAAACTACAATAATGTTTTATTGATTTCCAGTTTTATAAAACTAATTGCGTGAGTAATCAGAATGAGTACAAGGCCTTAGAATAGAATAGACTTTTTGTGGTAGCGCTACGTCTTCGAGTTCATAACGTTTCATCAAAATGAAAAGAGGCAAATCTGGATCGCTCTACTGTACCTTATACCTCTAAAGTTCTGATCTACGTCAACAATCAAAGATCAGGGACGCAGCAGCATACTAAGCTGACAAACATTAAGTGTGACAGGCACGTGATCCGTATCAATGATGATGGACTCGAGTTGTAAGTGATTAGACTCTACTAATCATGATCGTAGTTGATGATCTACGAGAATTCAACTGATCCAGGTGATACCTCCAA
Source organism: Dictyocaulus viviparus (assembly GCA_000816705.1). NCBI lineage: Eukaryota > Metazoa > Nematoda > Chromadorea > Rhabditida > Metastrongylidae > Dictyocaulus > Dictyocaulus viviparus. Next base: position 1,427,445 of record KN716150.1, on the reverse strand, counting down.
AAGACTCGACTACTAATTGATTGTATCAATTGTAGCAGTACATGCTCAGAAATGGCTAACACATTGTGAGGCGAGTATAGCACTAGTAGGACATGCTGTTCTGTTCTGCAGACGGCAGTTCGCATCCGCTACTCGGCTTATGAAGTTCGCTTTCCGGCGAGTTTGGTAACTTAGCACTAGAGGCATTTTTCAACGAAAAGAAGCAAGAATCAGATGAATACTGGTTATCCAATTCACTCGACCTCAACTAGTTGTACTCAAATATCTTAACGACACAATGTAGAGAGAAATAAGTGGTACATTCGCTAGGAAGTTGTTCAACACCAAAATCGGGGCGTTTAAACCCGTATATTAGCAAATAATTTGAGCTTTAAAATGACAATTATTTCAAATTCGTACTTTCTAGCTAATAATTTGAAAAGAAAATCTCTTAGTAAAATGGACAAATAATTATTGCCAAACATCCTTATACCTCATTGATAAAGTACGACAATCCATAAGAATGTTTGTGAGTTAAAATGAGGATCAAACATTTGTGTTTTACATAAACATTATAATTTTAATAAAAAAATACTTAATGCTAACTCATTTGAGGAAAACTGAAGCTAAAGGACGTATGTACTACACACAAAGAAAATTTCGAAATCCTGCCGAATTGGATTTTAAGTGAGCGGCTTTTGTTGTAGGAAAAAAATTACTTCAAAAGTTGTAAAGGAAAAGCTGGAAGATAAATAAGGATAATAAAGTAAGAATTTATAGAAATTACGGTAAAATTGTAATAGAAGACCTTGCTGAAATGGGGAAAAGTATGTTTTTCGTCTTTGATATGGCTGGAAGATTGGACAGGGTAAGTGTTATTTGTTTTTGTTTTTGTTTCCTTCTTCCCTCCACGTATACTGTAGGATCGAACCTGGCAGAACTCGCCGGAAAGGCTTTTTTCCTAAACATAGCTTTTCCTTTGATAAAGACTACTGCTTAAGCTTTGTATTAATCGATCGGAGTATCATGATCTACGGATTTTTTCACTTGGAAGTGTTACCGTTTGAAGTTTTATGTTTCTGATAGGTATAGTTTTCCGAGGGTGAATATCATATTACTATAACGTCCAATATATTCACAAGTATATGAAGCTGTAAATGTTCACTAGTTGATCACAAAATCTGAAAGCAGATTCATTTTTGAGGAGAAAAAGCAGAATAAAGAGAGAGGGAGCGAGAGGGAGTCATATTGAATAAAGAATGCATTATCATAATTAATAATTCTCAAATAAACGAAATAGATTGAATAATTATAAGCTGAAATGATCTTTGGCGTTGATCAATCCCTTGCGGAGGGATGCGCCAACGCATTCTTACTTGACGTCATATCATGGAGGTGGTTGAATTTGAGCCTGATCTATACAGTGACTTCACTTGACCACTCTTCATCATGTCAGTGCTTCTTATCTTGCCCAAATATTACTCTTGGTGCCAAATCACCGAACCCGGAGGGATGGTGTGCTTCGCTGGCTTGGTGGGCAGACGCGAAAGTGGTCGCTTAAGATGGCACGGCATCTTTGTGGGCTTCATTTTGCACCTCCTTTGTCTCAATTACAGCTGTCTGTCCTGGTAATATAGGATGAGCTTTGCTGTTGTTTAGTCATTATGGATCTATGTATTCATGTTTAACGCTAGTCTGAATGCTATCAAACTCCACAACAGATGTCTTTTGTACCAAATACTCAACGTTGAGGCATTGTGGACTCGTTAGGCCTGCGCTAAGATGGTTGCGAATTTGCTTATTACTGTGACGTCTTCTACAGCTTTGTTATAATCGGCCATAATCAGAAGAATATCTATTTTTCAGAAAGTTAATTTTGAAGCATTTTCCTCTGTTATGTTTTTAACTCCAACCTCATACACTGCTTATTGTTTTTATTACAGGTGTCAACTGATGATCATATGTTACAATGGGTAGTTCCTCTACAGAAATGAGTAGCATCAAAATATCTTTCTAGTCACCATCTATCTATAGATCAATAAAACTTTTTTTCTTCTTATAATGACGAAATAAACGTTACCCTATAGCAAAATTTGTTTCAATTTTATAGCTAGCTTATTTTGACCAAATCGAAAGTTTTTTAGAGCTTTTGCTGCATTTGTCTCAAGAAATAACGATGGCATCCAAGCAGTTATAATGTTGCGCTAATTAGCATAAAAGTTAGCAGATGCTTAAACAAATCCTCACATTCCCCGTGGTGTCGAATCGTTAACGCTATAGCTCGACACCAGAAAATACTGCGAAAAAGTTTGAGAAAAGTTATCAGGAAAAATTTTTTGAGGAAAAATACCTCACTGGTGGATAAGATATGGCACAGTGATTCGATTAAGAAGGAGGGACTGGCCAGATGCGATCTTTGTAAACACGGTCAAATATACTTGTAGGCTTGTTAAGCATGAAAAACATCCATCAAAATTATCATTTGATGCATTTGATTTATGAAATCGGATCGGATGAATATGCCACGACCGTTCCGCACAAATCACTTCCTCAGACGACAATCTCTATGTTCTTCTGAAGGCTTCAACATGCACCAAAATTCACGTCACAAAACATCACAAGAAAGAAGGAGTACAAAACTGTAATAAGAGAAATGAACTGAATGAAAAATTCGTAAGTAAAAGGATTCGTAGGAAGGAATTAGAAAAGGAGAAATTATTCGTAAATAAAAGGATCATAAACCAAAAGTCATTAACGTGAACTTTGAACGTAGCACACATCTATTCATAACCGACCTCGTCAACTCATAAGCTAAGATATTCATGGACAATGATCAATCCCTGTTTCAGGATGCGCCTGCGCACTCGTTTTCAATGTGATATCGTATGGACTGCTCATCTTAACCAGATTTCTCTGGTACAAATTTACTTACCTCGGAGGGATGACGAGCTTGGCCTCGTAAGTGGCCGTAAATCGTTGTGGGCCTGCGTATCACTCTAGCACCTTCACCACTGCTGCCAGCGGCGTCGATAGTCTCGCCAACTCATACGAAATCCTATTCTTCGTTCAGTTTAATTCAACTTCATCAGAATATCAATAATATTGCACGAGCTGCACGAGCTAGTAACATTCCACAATCATTTGGAACATATGATGCAAAACAAAAATTGTCTAACGATGAGTGATAGAAAAACTATAGGATCTAAAAGATTTTAGTGAAAATAGAGACCGCTTACTGCAAATTCTTTTTTTCAGCCCGCCTTTATCCATGGAATTATTCCTGAAGAAGGAGCATTGAAAGATGGACATAGGATCCGTTAAGTCAATACGCCTCACAAACGAGTAGATCATATTCTTGATCGAAAGTTGTGTAATCAATGACTGCTGATAGAGGGAGGAAATGGTTTTGCACAAGTACATGAGTTAAATTCCCACTCATATTACATAACGAAAACACAGGTTTTGAATGGACCTCCATTATTTCTACTGGAAAAGGAGTGCGGAAAATTGGTGATACCGAAGCTGATCACTGGTAACATACAATTGCTTTTTGAACTACACACAGAGCACTTTGAATGGAAGAGAAAGAGTGATGAAAGATGGAGAAAAAAACTGTAGAATGCTACCTTAGGCGATGAAAACGTTCTCCTTGGCTAACGCCACCACGATGGACGGACGAGTTCGAGGCTAATGTCAGTAGGCTGAATGCATAGCTATCAACGATTTCAGAATCATGAATTGCAATCTCTTAGGATTAGACCACCACTACCATGGACGACAGTTGTGCAGAAAAGAATCAGATGGGAAATCGCAAGGGCCTGCACAGGGCATGACGGCAAGCCGTTTAGGTGACATTTGGTAACGCTGGATCTCCTTGAGAAGATGCCTATTGATTGCCTTCAGTTCTACTATAATGTGATTAATAGTTTGATTTAGAATTTTTATACTAAAACTACTTGATTAGTTAGCATACAATTAAAAGGAAGCTTAAGCTAACAACATAAATGTACAATATTTAACGCAGATCAACAGAGATGACTTAAAAAACTGAGTAGTACGGTATCTGTCAAATACTAAGAGTAGAAATCCAATCCAAAAAACTACAGTAATTGAGCAATTATAGGAAAAAAACATTGTTGACAAACGCGTTCTTTTTTTTCGTTCTTTGTTTATCCAACAACATTGTTATAAACAAATTAACTGCTTGAAAACTTTTCATATCATCATAAAGTAAAATTTTTCGATTAGTGATAACTATATGTAAAAATTTATGGGGAACAATGCGTGAAAAAGATGATGATGGTGATCACGACGATAGACGTGATCCACATTCGGTATGACGTCGATGATGAACAAATGAGATTCATCTCGTGAATACACATCGGGCTGACTTCTTTGGCTCGTTGTGCGATATTCGTCGCAGCACCACATGCAGCTGAACCTGCACTGGCCGAACACTGTACTGTTAACGATTCCTTGACACATTGTACTGCTCGAATACCTTTTCTGAAAGTAACGAAAAAGTATCACTGCCTACCTCATTCATAGTTTAATCTATGAAGTAAATAATGAGGCTAAAGCTTATCAGTTTTATAATAAGATAAGACAATTGTTGGCGTTGATCAATCCCTTATGGTGGGATGCGCCCCCGCATTCATGTTCAACGTGATATCGTGGAGGGGGTTGAATGCGTGCCTGGTCTACACAATGACTTGAGTTCAACTTCCCTTCTATGACCACTCTTCACCAAGTCAGTGCCAGTTATCTTACCCAGACTCCTCTGGTACCAATTTACCGACCCCGGAGGGATGGCGGGCTTGGTAGGCCTGGGGGGCGGCCACGAACTGAATCGGCCGGCGTGTCACTGCGGCACCTCCACCACTGAGCCACTGCGCCCCTTCTGCGGATCGAAATCAGTTTTACACTTTGTAAAAATATCGATAGAAAGAAATGCTACTTTCACTGTCTACCAATCCTCACAGGAGACTTGTTTCGTTCTTAAAAGTGTGAGAAAAATTTGAGCTTCTATCTTTTATCAACGTTACATCAACACGATGTGATTTTGACG
>KN716150.1:1403146-1422298 GCA_000816705.1 Dictyocaulus viviparus | reverse complement strand
TTCTCTATACCGGCTACGACTGAAGAAGTTCAATACTAAAAAAGGATGCTCTTATGGTGGACGCAGGATGACGTCAAAATTTTGCGCATTATCCACGAAGTGCTTGAAAAATCTCTTTTATGATTTGGACGGTATTTACATGTCGTAGCCGGTATACACATAAGAATACAGAAATATTAATTAATGACGCAACACAGATATGTCGAATAATAAGAAGAACAAAATTATCACGAAGAAAATAGAAGCACAATCTTAAACGATCACCCGAAGGATGAATGGACGTGATTGTGGGTATATTGCTACAAATTTAAGATAATAGAATGAGTTCACGTGCAAGTTAATATGCTTCGAGTTAAGCATCATCATGAATGGCGAGGAAAACGAAGCTTAAAGTGAGGCCATTGAAATAAGCAAAACTGTTCAACATTTTTCTTTTCTGTGATTTGAGTCAATAAGATATTTATATTTTGACGAGAGCTATTCATAAGTAAATCAATAAGCTCTTGTATGAAAATAATTGATAATTAAGATAATTGTTGGCGTTGATCAATCCCTTGTCGTGGGATGCGTCCTCGCATTCATGTTCAACGTGATATTGTGGAGGTGGCTGAATGGGTGCCTGGCATATACAATGACTTGAGTTGACCACTCTTCACCAAGTCAGTGCCAGTTATCTTACCCAGACTCCTCTGGTACCAATTTACCGACCCCGGAGGGATGGCGGGCTTGGTAGGCCTGGGGGGCGGCCACGAACTGAATCGGCCGGCGTGTCACTGCGGCACCTCCACCACTGAGCCACTGCGCCCCCTCTGCGGATCGAAATCAGTTTTATAATTTGTAAAAATATCGATAGAAAGAAATGCTACTTTCACTGTCTACCAATCCTCACAGGAGACTTGTTTCGTTCTTAAAAGTGTGAGAAAATTTTGAGCTTCTATCTTTTATCAACGTTACATCAACACGATGTGATTTTGACGTTACGTTAAGGGTGAATCCTCTATAGTACTTCCTCATTCTTTTTGTTTTCGTTGTTTGTTTGAAATTGTTATTTTAACGTACGTGCATAAATCGGATTCTGTAGGAAGGCAGTTGTTGATGCGTTGTGTGAGAGATTGTACGTTGAAAGCTCGTGACAAACAATCATGATTTGCCATAAACGCTTAAATATATCGCAAATTTCTCAGTTGATCACAAAACTCGAAACCTCAAGCAATAGTCGAACTGGTATCTCATAAAGTTTATTCGAGGATTGATTCATGCTTCGAGTTTTGCGGCTAACTCAAAAGTATCACTGGAGAAAAAAATCGAAAAAATCAATACCATATCATTATCGGTCATCACAGCTGACCATAAATAAAATTTAATAAAACGATGACGTATTCTGTTTGAAATCGTGTAGAAAATACTAGTCAGTAATTTTTTATAACTCATTTTCTAAAGAGGTGAAAAATTTTTCATTTTGATTTAAAAACGTCTATTTCTAGTCTTTTTGTTTGACCTCCTGATTACCTTACGTGTTTTCACTTCCTCCATGATTTTTTTTCACTCACTGACTAGTTTCTTAAGGAGGTGATAATTTGATAACATATAAATGTTAAATTACACAATAATTTAATTTGGCTGCCAATCATTCTATTTTTATACGAAATGACGTCATTTTATTTTGAATTACTTTTCAATACAACTACTTTTAAATAGCAATGTTTTGTTAGGTTAAAAGAAGAAATTAGTAATGAGATGATCAAAGATCAATCATTTACTGAATGAGGTAAATAGTTCTACGTGGTTTGAATCGATAATAAGATCAATATTGCTTGAACAGTTATGGTGAAAAAATCAATGGCAACAAGTATTGATTTTCGCTATCGAATCAAAGAATGTAAGGATAATTACATAAATACAAACAGTATTGAAAATCAGCTATATGCAGTTTGAGTTAGAAGTCACAAAGATCACAAATACAAAAAGCCTTAGGCGGGGCGCGAGACCGAATTAAATGGATTCTTGAACCGATGTGCTACCAATCGCGCTATCATTACAATCTATCATAGTTGATAAAAAATTAGGCAGCTCATATGATGATCATTTTGATTTCATCATGATAAATTCTACTCACTACCAAAATAGAAATTATTTTTTCGTCATAAACACATTGTTTCCATATAGCCTCCTCATTTTTCCCTCAAAACAATCGATTGTAATATTTAAATTGCTTCTCTACTATTAAAAAACTGTTCTTCTTGTTTGAAACTGAACTCCACATGTTTTTTTTCCTCTCAAAATGTTGATAGACTCAAAAAATCTGGTTGAGGTTTTTTTATTAAGGTAATATTGATAAAACAGTAATATTATCTTACCGGCTTTTCCAATACCACAAGCAAATTCAAGAAATGCATGATTCTGAACATAAGCAACTGCGTCCTCATTTACCTTACCATACCATGAGGTAAAACGTTCAAATACCGGTATCGAAATACAATCATACGATACAAGTCGTAGACATGACGTCAACTCTTCAAAATCTCTATAAATAAAATTCTGTATATTTAATTATTTACTGGGTTTTCAGACATAAAAACATCTTATGAAATGTTAAAGTCAAATACACAGCGATCAATAGATCAACGTGCAAGTTTTAATCAATAACTACAGTATGCGCTCTTATGAATCTACCGTAATCTTTATTTTTGCTCTTCAAACAAGAAGTTTCGCCAACAAGCAAAAAAACAACAAGAATATTTTTCACATATCGACAAATCTGTGTAAACAAATACGATCAAGATTTCAAATAACAAAAAATTAAAAATTTTTATGTCATGTTTTGTTCTGAAATAATTTGAATATTCAGTGAGTGACATATGCGAGTCAGCCATGTTTGTTGGTGACCGAATCGATCAATAACCATCTAATACACTAGTGATATAGTGCTTCAAATATTTATTTATTATTTATAAAGCAAACAACATAAACAACATCATTTTTATATAAATCAGATATCTTATTAGTAAAATATCATCGTCAAAGTTATTTTGTTCCGAAAAGAAAAAAGCAAATTATTAAGAAAGAAAAAAAACTACTTATTCGAAATCATTTAGAAACCTCAGATTATTTAAGATCCCTCAAAGTTTTAACATGGCTTTTATCTATTCAAAAACGAACGTCATTAATAGAAATTCAAGGATTCGTGTCCTCTAATGATGCTCGATGAGTATGAGGTAACTCAGGTGTCTGAGGTTCCAAGGTTTGTAACTCACTCAACATCATTAGTAATATAAGAGTCTAAAACTTTATAACCTACAATAGTTAATAGCAAAGAAATGATATCATCATTAGAATTTAGGTAACTCTTAAGGTTGATAGAGGGAAATAATAAGGGGTTTTTTATTTGAAAAAAGAAATCTAATTATAAAATATAATATTAGCGATTTATAAATGTGCTTCTCCAAGTATTCGATCTGCCGATCAATAAAACCGATTGACAGCATCATTTTGATCTTCGATGACGTCAGTAAGGAAAATCGAGTTCACATTTTAATTGCATGTCAAAATTTTAAGGTAGAGAAAAATTTCCAGTATCTTCAATGTTTAGTAGTTTAAGATTTTATTAATAAATTTGATTAATACAAACCGCTAACCGACATATATTTGTAAGAGGCAACGCTTTCAGTTGTTGATCTAATCGATCGTAGCTTGCAAGATAGTATGGTCCTGAGTGGATACCGTACTTGTCAAGGTATGTGACATAACAGTCGTGTACAGTCTAAAAGATTTCAAAATGATTTTGATGTAACGATTTTGTTTCCTAATATTTTCCAGATAATCTTCATTAACCTGTGGTGTTGTACAGAATGGTCCGTTAGAGTATTTTTGTGGTCCAATAGGTGGTGGAATCGGGAAACTACTGGTGTCATCAGTCAATCCCTCAGTAAGAAGAAGTCCTTTAACGAAAAATTCTTCAAAGAATCACCAAATTATGATCATTTACTATTTTTTATTTTAATATCCCTCAGAATGCTGAGTTAACTGCAATAGTTGAAACCTCAAGCGGTACTTCTAAAATGTCTTCTCACAAACCTCTAAAATGTTCTGTTTGAGGTACGAAATTATGCAATTGACTCAGTATCATTAAGAATATTAGAATAAAGCTATTATAACTTATCATAGTTGATATAAAATAAATAAAAATCAATTTTTATTCTTTTTCGTACTAATCACTGAAATGGATTTGTTTAAAATGACCTATTGTTTTTTATATATTTATTTTTGTTTACAAGTTCTGAGCTTATTAGAAAAAAACGATTGAGGTATTATAAGAGAACGCTCAGAAAAAAGTTGTTTGATCTACCAAATATAGCCGACAATTCAAAGACTAAACACTTGTAAATAATAAAAAGAAGAGAAGAATAGGCTGAGGTATTAGAATAATTGGAAATATTTTTGATTTTCTAATCGGATTTTAGACAGCACCTCCTCAAGAGGATTCTATAATTAAGCATTCCTCCAAACATATTCCTTATTCGCTTTTCTTTGAGGGTTTCTTTTTCATCCTTAAATGACTTATCATTAGAGCTTCAATATTAACTTTGCTTATTTTTTGAATGAACTCAACGCTTTCGTATCAATACAGTATGTAAGACGTATCGATCGATAGTTTTTTTTTCTCTGAAAGCTTCATAGTATTGAGGGCTTTTATAAGCTAAGAATACGATAAAATCGATAATAAATAAAAGTGATTCTAGAAGTTTCTCAACACTACATCGGCTTCAACACTCACCGACGACAAGTACGATGAAATGCATAGCGATCGATTGACACATATGAAAGGAAAGCGGTTTAGCTGTGGTATTACAAAACCGGGCTGAAAATATGACGACGAGGAGGTTAACTCGTATATTTGATGAGTAATCGACGAAACTCGTTCAGAATTCTGATCTTCGTGAGGAAAATTCAATTCGTCCACAAGAAAAGAACTATTAACGAAATGATGTATGACAAATGTTTACGTGAAGAATAAAAGAAAACAAGAATTTTTTTTCTCTTAAGAAGTTCATGAAACGTCTAAACATCAAAATACAGTTATATTATGAGAATTATGAAGTATAAGGTATATGAGGTTATTCCTCAACGATGAAAAAGCTACGCGGAAATATCTATTAATGAAAGAAAAACCTCTATGATAATTATATAGCATCGGAATGTCTGGATATTTCATCTCATACATTATTGTAGAGCTTATACAAGTGTGTTGACGTTGATCCTCATAATGCATTAGAGGTTTCACGATAGAAGATACGGTATCAACGCTCTTATGAAAAGAAAATAAATCTGAATGTATTGGCGAGGAGGTAGGAATACATGAGTATGTATTTGTCCCTCAGTACGTTAACTGACTAGATAGTATAAAGTTTCTGAATGAGGAAATATAAAGTTTTTGAATGAGGTAAATTGTGCACGCAGCTGATATAAAATGAACTGAAGACTTACTGTATTACGATGATGGTACTTAACTCGAACCATATTCATCTAATGGTTGACGAATTCATCATGTCGTGACATAACGCACCGTCTTCGTGTTGTTTGCTGATGTTGACGCATATTCACGTCGTCCTCTTCACACATTTACCTTGTACTTACAGTATCCCTCTCTCATCATTCAAACATAACGGAAAACACTATGACTCAGTTATGATTTTATTCAAACATAACAATTTCATAAGAATTTTCTCGTTCAATAACTATATAAATGATTGAAGACGTTTATTCGAAAATAATAAAAGTATAACATAAATAAAAACAAACAAACAAAACTTGTAAACAAGGAAATATATTACGAAACAGGTGGTCGAATTACTGGATTCAATTGAATTTTTCGTTTTGGAAATAGCATCTGAAAAGTTGAGAATACGAAACAAAAAGAAATAGAATACAAATATTTGTTTATGTTTTTTTTTGAAAGTTCTTATTAATTCAAATACAAATATATGCCTCATACACCAGTGGAAAAATCAATACGTATACATTTAATGGTGTAGATAATGTTTATTAACAATATACGAAAAGGTGTATTTACTTTTAAACATTGTATTTGAAATGCATATAAATCTTAATTGCTGATAATTATGACAGTTATTAATATTTGTTCCTCTTTCATACCTCACTTGTTTCAAATATTGATCGATATAAAGAGGTATAAAGGTCAACGATGAATATCACTCACTTTTATTGCTTGTTCACGTCGTCTACGTGATGCAGCTGCTTCTCTTCTAAGATAAAAACATAACAACAACCACAACATCAAAACGATAACTGTTGTTAAACAAGCGAAAAAAATCTGAAACAACAACAACAACAACAACAACAACAAATCAATATGCATTTATTGTGTTAACGAATGAGGACAAACAGAAATCTTTCACACGTTCTACTCAGCTATAACTCACTTTTTCTCGAATTCGAAAAAATTCCGTTGAATACGTTGAATCTGATGGCTTCTGAAATGGATATCTGTCTAATCTAAGTAATATAAAGTGAGGTAAATATGACGTATTATACCGTACCCAACGATAGTAGCTTGTATCGCCCCATGAATATGATGTGTAATATTTTCGAATATTTTCAATTAATACGTCATTGTAATTGTCTTGTATTTTTTGTTCACCATATTGCGTTCCTTCTGAAGTAATCATACTTATTTCATTATATAAACAAATGAGTTTATAACTCAAGTAATGAGTCAATCTATCTCTCATTTTTTTGAGATTCATAGTTACAATGCTTACGATCGGCGTACTGCACGGATAATCGGATATACTCGAAAATAACGTCAAAAGCGATGGAGGCAACAAAATAGAACTCGCTGACGTCATTGTGTCTATTCATATCACTAACGGAATAAAACAGGCTGATGTACGTTCATACGCAAAAGAAACGATTGGAAGAAAAACTCTTAGAACTTGTGACCGTTCAAGTGTTCAAGCCGTATTAGTTCAGAATCTAAGCAAGAAGTATCATTCCATACAAAATCTTGCATACTGACTAAGCTGAACTAAGTGTTGAAGTGTGTGGCTTGCATTCTTGTGTAATACTATTTTGGTGGGAGTGCAGTGAAGCAATGGTGGAGGTGTTATAGGTCTGAATAAGGTGGCGACTGTCCACCAAGCCAACCAAGCCCGTCATCCCTCCGGGGTCGGTAAATTGGTAACGAAGAAATCTGGGTAAGATAACTAGAACTGATTTGGTGAAAAAGTTGTTCAAGTCAAGCCGCTGTAGAGATCAGACTCGCATTCAACCACCTCTACGACATCACGTTGAACATGAATGTGTAAGCGCATACCGCCACAAAGGATTTATCAACGTATCTTATCTTATATCTTATCTACTATTATGAGAAAAAAAGGCTTACAATTAAGCAAACGAATAAGTTTTACCTGATAGAACTTCATCTTCACGAGGCTCACCCTTACATATATCAAAGCATTTCTCGGCTACTATATTGTCCTACATGACTGAGTTATACTCGATTTATTAAAGAAGAAAATTTTAAACGCTTTAGCGTTATAACATCTGTGAGCTTCTCTTTGGCCTCAGTAAAACTCTTACCTTCTTTCGTACGTAACACCACGGACCTTCAATAGTTCGCTGTGATAATGACGGATGCTTTGAAGAGAGCTCTACACGACGACATTTATTGTGCAGCATTACTTCTTCAGGCTTTGTCATACTGTAATCAATAATGTTAATAAAGTTCGTACTTTTTGAAATAATTTCTCAAGATACTGTACTTTTCCCGTCATTTTTTTATTCAAAATTTTATAACTAGTCATTATTAGTTTTCAAATCGTAGTCCGTTCATAGAAAAAAAGCTTATAAACGTATAAATGGTTGAGAAAGATTTTATATCATTCGTCTTAATGAGTTACAGTAGCGATTAATAAGCTTAGAAGTAATAATGAAGAAACTCATGAAATTTCAAGGTCATACATACCTCCTAAAGAGGTCAGCTTAATGAATCTGTTATTTCCTATTAATAAGTAAACGTTGACGTCAAGGTTTATGAATAGAATAATGCCTCACTTTAGCTGAAAGTTTTCCTTATTTATCGATGTTCTATCTAGATTTCGAAGAACTCGTTCATATACCTCTCTCCAAATGAGGCAACTTTCTCCTTTGATATCGTAGTTTCTATCACCTTCAATAAAACCTCAAATAATATTCGGTAAACAAAATTGATTGAATCATCAAAAACAAAAAAAAAAGCAAACAAACTGGAATCTGACGATATTTTTCGTTGTCACTTTAAAAGTAAAACTAAACAATATTGAATACCTAAGTAAATATAGAATGCCATGTCTTCCTGTAGGATACAATCAGCTCCTGAAATCAAGCTGGTCAAAAAGTAATTGAGGTTTATGTATTGTTTAAATTTGAGTTCGATTTTGGAATAAATCCCTCAATGAATCTGGTTAGATAAACAACATTTTTATGCCACGTTTACCTCATTGTGTTTTGTTACTCATTACCTATTACTTTTTTGTTTATTTCAAGTATATTTTACATGATGGAAGAAATGTTGAATGGAAGCAACAAAATTCTGGTTACTTTTCTTTTTAATTCAAGACAGATATTACAGAAGCTGAGGAAATTTGCAACACTAACAATGCATTTGGTTGAAAAGCTGACACTGAAGCCAGTTAGTTTTCTGGTGTTGTGTTTGTGTTTCCCTGATTATTCTAGGTGTACTACTGTAGCAGTTTTATGATCTATACATGTAGTGATCTGCTTCTGCTGATCAAAGGGATATTCATTATGACCTCATTTCATTAATGACAGTAGGCACTTCTCTATAGGTATACTTATACAGAGATTATTATGTAAACATGTAGATATTGTTGGAACATCTCCCACTCGTAGCGACTCAATAAATCGTATGAGGTGTAGTGATTATCGATTTCTTCAGGCATTCAATACCTTATTGTCATAAGCTCTTTCATAATCAATTAAATAAAGGTATAAATGACCTGCTGTTTGGAAAATTTCATAGAATAGAAAAACTAACTCATCTCGTCGTTTACCTCATAATATTGATTACCGTCATAAATAGCGCTAATACACAAATCGAATAGTTGAACAAAAAACAAAAATCGTAAATCCATATAGCGACCGCTGAGGCTAAAAAAGTAACATGAAATTGTTTCCGCATAAATCGATAAGAGTTGTAAACGTATGAGAAAAGTTTCCAATTTTTTTTAGATAAAATTTAACAAGTTAACGCGAGTCGTTAACATGTGAAAGATGATAAGACACCGATTTAGAAACGAGTGAAGAATTGAGTGATCGATCTGAGAAGTGCAATCGATCACATACCAGACGGGATAGATGCAGGTTCCTATTCCGACTGAGGTTTCAAGTTTTTCGATTAACTCACCATCATTAGCGACACGTGATAAGCTTTTGCTCTGATCAACCAAAAATTATGAGATGACGGGTTATTCATGAAAGGTTTACAAGAATATCCTTCAGTTCCTTGCGACAGCATCGAAACGGATTATTGTGGTAAGGAAATAATTGAAACGAGAAGACATGGGCAGTTTAACTACAGCTAGTTTGACATGGCTGACAATAAATACCTAACTTTAGAAGATCGTTACAAAAAGTTTGAAAAAATGATCAATGGAAGTAGATCGAGGTAAGGAAATGACGTCATCACCCTCAAAATTACCGTACTCCTCTTCGGTTTTCATCCGCGACCGCCATAATATAAATTGATAACGTAAAAGGTTTACCTTAATCTTTCATAACCCACGATTTTGCTGTCAAACCCTTAGAATGACAAGTTGAGGAAAACTACCTCGGTTTCACACTCAGAAATTCGAGTTGTGATGGAAAACATGAAAATCGATAAGGCCAGAAAATGAAACACAAGAGACCGTAGAAGATATGAAGTCTCTGAGAAATTTATTCATAGGTTACTATTACACGTTTTACTCTATCGTTAACGTCGCCAACCATCTTTCAATATCCAGAAGAAAAACTCATGATCTCTTTTTATGTGTTTGATCAATTCACGTCGCTTACAGTAAATTACTAGCTATAAATAATAAGTGGTTAAAGTATTTCTACTTTTCCTCATCCTCATCAGTAGGTTGCATATAAACAATGTGAGTTATATAAGAGGAAAATTTTTCATCCAATCAGTAACAAGTAATGTAATACTCCTGCATTCATAAAATTGTTGAGTTACTGATCAACGAAGCATTAATTTTTTCACCACATTCCGAAATTACCAATCGATTTAAGTAATTAAAAAATATACCACTGTTAACATTATTATGAGTCTTCTTATATTCAAGGCTTTTCTCTGAGGAAAATCACCAAATATGTTTGGCTTTACGGCGACACGGGTAACCTGCACTGCTTATACAAATAAATATTCTTGTAAATAAGTAGTTATGATATTATTTATAGCAAAATATTCGTAGAAATGACCTTAGTTTGTAGATGTACTCAAAAACACATCAATAAAACACCTACCTACATTCAGCATATAACGCGCTCTAATGAGACTTGACTTGATAGCGGTTGTTTATAGAATTCAAACGATTTTTAGTGAAGTGTGGTCAATTTTCGATTGGTTCTCACTTTGGGTTGGTGTTCGTGTCTACTTTTCCATTATCAGGCACAAATTACTAAATGTTTTATATGTTTTGTTTTTATTTTATAATGTAGCCTTGCTGAATGGACGTAAAAAAGAGTGTTTCAACTAAAGGGAAGAAAGAGTACCGTCCTGAAGATCCTTCTACATACTCACCAAGTAATGGAGGGTGTGTTTTACTTTTAATTTATTATCGTCGTTGGCTTTTTATTGTTTTGTTTGGATTATTTTTAGGCGATTTACGCTAGCTGATTTTGAAGTAGGCAGACCATTGGGAAAAGGAAAATTTGGATCAGTTTACCTTGCTCGTCTGAAAGATAACGGTTTTTTTGTAGCACTAAAGGTACGTTGCTGTAATATCGAATTTGACCTTTTTGCTTTGATTCTGTTTTAAATATTTTCATATTTGTCTTGTGAGTAACAGAAGAATATTAATGTATGGTGCTACACAGCACAAGTCATCTAATGAATTGATTTTAACCACTGAATTAGATTTCCGAAGAACTCTGTCCGTCTCTATAGCAAAAGTTTCCGACACGTAAGCGCGTGCTATTTGACAACTACGTTGAAGCAAGATCGTTTCTGACTATATCAGAAATCGTAGAAAGGCTTAATTCAGCTCCGCAAACTATTACCTAGCGTTAACCGCAAACTATTAACAAGCGTTAATGACCCTCACGCTGGCAAGGATTATTTAATAATAATAGTAAGAATTTATGTTTTTAATAAGATTTTGAGAAATATTGTCTTATTTTGTTCCAAGAACTGATAAATTTTTCCCGTAGACCTTATACTAGTTAACGTTATATAAATTGAGGAAATGTCCTTAGATCTTTACTGTTTCACAATCGGCACTATTAATTAAGGCGACTTTCGTTGTATTTTGTGGTGTAAAGGGTTAAAGATTATTGAGGAAATAAAATGAAGCTTCTTCAACCATGAATTTTTACCATAATATATGCTTCTGATTGCACCCTTGTGTGAAAGTATTCTGTTGAATTCGAGTTTTTGCTTATATTCTTTTTTGCATATTACATTTGTTCTGGAAGTTGTGCCAAGTCACTTGATATTTATAGGTTCTATTCAAAAATCAATTAGTAAAAAGCGGTGTTGAACATCAGCTCAGACGAGAGATTGAGATTCAAGGACATCTTAGGTGAGGTTCTGTGTACTATATGTTTTATAAGTGTTTAGTATGCGTTAAGTTACAATGTGATCATAATCATTCATCTGTTACAGACATCCTAATATTTTGCGAATGTATACGTACTTTTGGGACCACAAACGAATATACCTAGTTCTTGAATATGCACAGGTTCATATTTGTTGTTTAAATATCGATACTCCAATTTTTAAAATAGCTCTTTTTTCCCTTTAGGGAGGCGAGATGTACAAATATTTGAAGCAAAAAGTGCGATTTGATGAAACAACTGCTGCTGTGGTAAGATTTTTTGTTTTAATATTTTGATCGTTTTTCATTTCAACACATACTTGGTAACGGTAAATTTTAGTTCATGTTTCAAATAGCAGATGCTCTAAATTACTGCCATGAGAAGAAAGTTATTCATCGTGACATAAAGCCGGAAAATTTGTTAATAGGTGACGACGGTCAATTGAAAATCGCAGATTTTGGATGGAGTGTTCATGCTCCTAACCAAAAGTATGCCTTAGAAAAACCTTCGCATTTCTTGTAACTGATTCTTAAGCTGGTTTTTTCCCGAACTCTTGTGTTTATTTAACTGAGTCACTTGTTGCTTTCAGACGGCAAACTATGTGTGGCACACTTGATTATCTTCCACCGGAAATGGTTCTTGGGGAAGAACATCGAGAACATGTATTTTTATCACTGTTCTTTTTTGTGTAGTAGTAACATTAAACCTCTTGTAACGTTATTGAACATTACTTCACAATTTCAGCATTTTCTGCTGTTGTTTCTTAAATGTGAATCAACATTCAGGTAGACATTTGGTCCATTGGTGTGCTTTGCTACGAGTTTTTAGTTGGGACACCTCCTTTCGAACATGATGACTCTGCCGGCACATATCATGCTATTCGAAATGTTTGTTGTTTCTTTTTCTGGAACTTTTTCTTTTTTCTTTCCTCAATTGGACTATTTTTGCACACTTCTTTTGGTACTCTATTGTACGCTTATGCTGTGTCACGTTTTATTCTATCCACCTCAATACTAGTAAATATATTAACCCAGCTTTTTGACGTTTATCATACTGGGAACAGCTGTAAATCATCTTAGCCGTTTATTTACTGTTTTTTTTTTCGATTACTTTTGGTATACAAGACCAGTATTTCCAAACACCGTTTCAATATCGATATTTTCCAAGGTGCGATATACCTTACCGAGCTACGTGTCAAGCGGTGCGCGTGATCTGATCAATAAATTATTGCAACGAAGACCGATGGATCGAATATCACTGAAAGGAGTAGGTTTTTACCAATAACCTCTTTATTTGAATGGGTCAGAACTGGTTGCTTTCGTTTTGGTTTTTCTTTTCTAAACTTCGAGGAGAAGTGTCTCGTTTCTTCATATTCAAGAAGAAGATTGAACATTTTGATATTGTTCTTGAAGGTAATGGAACATGAATGGGTACAATATCATCTCCAGAAACGGATGGATGAATGTCTTAATAAGAAGCAGTCCAAAAGAGCACCAAGAGAGATTACATTGTGACTTTTATGAATAAGAATCATTTTTATATAGTAATCAACACATTTATAGAAGTAACTCATTGTTTATAAGATTTCCGTTGCTGATGTTATCCATTGCATATTTATTAGTTGTCTATACTAAAACTATGTACAATATTTCTATTTTGAATAGTCATGTGATTTTTTCCGGAAAGAATCTGTAGAAGTGATCTGCTATGAATCTCGATTCTAAAAATGGACTGATCAATTGAAGATGTAGTAATAATGACTATAGCTTACCGACTGTTTGTATATACATATTGTATCGAGTTCTTACCAAATGTCTTTTTACTTCATGTAAAGTATATTGATCATATCATAAACAGTACTCTTCTTCTTTATTGTACACATACAATGTTAAAATCACGGAAATGATAAGTATAAACAAAATGAAATCACAAAAACTACCCACTGTTATGGCATCATTGCGACTAGGAAGTAAAGTGTAAAGAGTTTGAAAACTGTTTCGTGTTAAAGAGCAATTATCACTCAACATGATGAATTGACTGTAATGTCATTTACAGAATATGTATACACTAGGATTTGATCAATAATGAGAAATTAACACAAAAGAATGCCCGTATATTAGAAGTCAGAGTGACGAGGAACGGCTGTATATCATAATTTACGTCCAACTGATTGGAACCCAATGTGGTTCGGTTTCGAGTCTTCGCAAAATGGTCTTCATTTCAGCTAAAGACTTATCGAAATCGGTGTTCACGATTATGCCGTCGAATAGATGACCAAATTTCTAAAAAACACTTTAGAGTTATAGTATCGCTATTGATGCAGAGTCGGCCGCAAAACTTGGAACGCCAGGCGAGACTCGATCGACATTTTTGCGGTCAATTCAGCATCAATAGTTATATTATAACATCAGTATATAATAAAAAGTATTACGACGATTACATCTTGGAAAATAATTGAAAACCTCAACAGCTAAATCATATCTAATTGCTTCACGTCACATAGTAAGCTTTTGGATGAGGATCAGCATTGGCGTAATCTATCTGCATATGAAGCGTGTTCGTTGTCTTTGATGTAATTGTGAAGTTTGAAAGGGAGTGGTCCACACAATGAATTGAGAGCACCAGGCTGTTGCCAAGTCAGTACTGTCCGGACCCCAACCCGTTGATATGTGGTATCAAACCCGTGTGTAACTCACTGGATGGACCTACTTACTACCACTATACTACACGATTCATCATTTTAGACTTCATCAGTAGAAGTATTCTGACCTCAAATTTTAGGAATACCTCAAATTATTAAACTACTTTGAAACGTTCTTAGCATAGAAATCACTAATAAGTTTAAAATAAGAATCACCTTAAGCATCACTCATTCTAGTCATCGAATTTAAGTCTTATTTTCTGCAGCAGATCCAACGGGTTCTTTTACTCACTGCAAAGATGAAAATCAATATATTACCTGTTCAATACGCTTTCCTTGTGTCAAGATGCTTTTTAGCTCATCATCTTTAACGTGGAACTGCCCGGCACAGTCCTTCTGTCTACGCAAAGTATGCAGTGATGGCGGAGCGATAAAAAGTATAAACGGCATAATTTCGTTTGTTCTTACTGCGACCAGCGACTATAAACAGATCTAGTTTATTCTGTTATAGCAGTAGTTTAGTTTAAAATGAATTCTTCAGCAAAACAATTTCCATGTCACGGAAATCAATTGAGGTGGAAATTTGTTAGGAGGACTAAAGTCTATTCATTTAATCTTTCGTTTGCTGTGAAAAATTCTCGGATGCAAAAGTAATAGGAAAAAGTTGTTGAAAAGAGAGATAGTAATCTTAAATAGTATCCATTACTGAAAAGCTGTAGAATAAAATGAATTTTATCTTCATAGTTTTATTTTTTTCATCTATGGTGGGTTAAAATGGTGTTCTTTTGCAACTTTTCAATGAGGCTGAGCAAATCGCAAAACTTGGAACCTCCGGCGTGATTTGAACCAGAATCCACAAATGTGCGGTCTAATGAATTATACTTTGGTCTAGAAATTAATTGTGAACTGAAATAGAAGATAGTCTATGAACCGCTGAATGTAGTCGTAAAAGAAAGTACCGTTATTATGCGGTCGTTAACAGAAACTAAGCTCATTTCATAGTAACGACATACCTCAGGTTTCAGTGTGAGCACGCAAATTTTTGATTTTCTAATCACATTCACGATGTCTGCCACTGCTGTGCCATACATATATCTCTCGTATTCACCGTATTCAACAAACTTTCCAACCTAAATCCCAATTACATTTCTCAAAACTCGGCAAAACCTTGTTATATATGAAAACTTACAATAAACAATTACCAGTAAACAACTACGTGAAGTAAAATATAATCGAAGACAATATCGACTGACAAATAACCATCCTGACTAGTACGAAAATGAAACATAAACAGAAAAAAATAAACGTTGTTTACCTTTGAATCTTCTAGAAACCGTTGTTTTGTTACGAAATGATAATGTATGCCATCGATTTCACCATCTCGAGCAGGTCGTGTAGTATCTAAATTAAGCTTCAACATAAAGGGTGAAAGAATCTGTATCTCCACGATATTGAGTTCAACACAAAGCATAATGCCTCAGGCAGGACAGGAGTATTTGGGCTGGTTAGTGGAACATTGACTGATCATAAAGCAAGAACCTCGATAAAGCAATCAAAAGCACTCAGGACTTGAAATCTGCAGGTACAGGTTCAAGTCTTGTTCAACGCTCCAACCTTTGTGATTGACTCAGCATCGTGAGGGTAGAGATAATATTACTACAATCTACTACACTTCATAGAAAAAAAACTGAATAAACTGTAAAGGACGAGTTCTTTCGAACGATTGCTTGGTATTTTCCACACTATAAAAATGATTTAAATTTTTTTAAAGTGCAGTATTCTTGAATTGATTTCTTACATGGAACTGGTCCAGCTAATCGATCGCGATCACTTTCGAGTAAACGTTGTCGTAACTCCAAACAACCGACACCATCTGGTCCGCACAACACCAACGGTCGTTTCCGATCCGTTCTCGATAGATACAACGTCACTTCTTCGTAAGTTAGTAAGTCTGTAAAATCATAAACGATAATTAAAATGAGAAACAAAAATTGTTGACATTTTTGTTTACTTAATCTATTGAACACTTCTTGTCGAACTGCTGTTAACGCTGAAGAAAAAATATTACCAATCTTAGCAAGCAAACATCTTAAGACAAATCTAATTCTTATCTAGATAACGATTGTTTATTATACGTTATGCAGATTATAAACAATAAACAACATTGTACAGAAAAACTTCACTGCAACATGTTACGAATGAGTGAGTCCTTCATGAATATTGTGGACGAAATTCATTAGCGACAAATTTTATACTGATAGTAGAGAATGGGAAAAAACGAGTTATTAGTAATAATTAGAATTTTATTTAAGTTCTTACCTGAATAACAATCAATATTGCTCACAGTTGGTTCATCAGCACTACGTTGAACTTCTTTGAATGACTTCCGACCTAATGCTCGAATCGCCTAAAACTTGAGCTTTATTCAAAAATTTAAACTCTTGCTTCCTCAGGGAGCTTATCATGTTTTGAAAAGCAGCTGTACTAACATAATTTAGGAACAAATTAAAAATGATTACTCTGTTTACTAGAAGTGACCACTTTTTTCATAAGGATAATTTAACTAAGTCGATCATCACTGAGAGTGCAATTGATTCTTTTTTTATTATATTTATAATTCAAATGTATTAAATTGAGGATGAGGAGAAAGCATTCGTATGATCCATTTCCTTGTGGAGATGCGTCATCAATTCGTCTTAACGTTGTAGTGAAGGTGTTTGAATGTGAACGGTCTGTACAATGACTTGGAAGGACCAATCTGCTGCAAAATCAGTGCTGCTTATCCTCTGAGATTGTTGTGGTGTCAATCCAGCAAACTCTGAGCAGTGGAAGCCCAAGTGAGCCTTAGGCCAGATTCGAACATATGTAAAAAGGGTACTGTGCCAGTGCGTCACTGTGGCATCTATTGCCATTGTTATATGTAAACCCTCAAATGTTTTACTATCACTATGGATATTAACAACGGTTTACCACCTAACTCATAGTATTTAGGCGGTGCTTCCAGAAGATCTCTATTTTCATATCAAAACCTAAATAATGGTATACTTAACGAGAACTGTTGCTGTGTTAGTGAAAATAAAGGTACATTCCAATAATTCCCAGTTCTCCATAAATATTGTGAACCACCTGTTTTCGGTTAAAACCTGTGAGAATCTCCGGTTAAGTTGACCTCATGACTCCAAGAAATTACAGTAGATGCACCAATACATAATGCCTGTTCTGCATTTGTACACCGCGCAGTGGAAATACGATACGATAATCTATGATGAAGAAAAGAAAAGGCGAACTTTCTGAGGAAATATAATCATTACTTCGTATATATGAGAGCTGTGGTCAATTCAAATATGGTATGTTTTACAAATACGAGAGAAAAGTCTTGTAGTGAAATTCACTGCAAAAGAATACATCATTGATTGAGGCAAAAACTTTGTGAAATACAGAAAAATTCTGTTCGAGTCTGATGTGGTTGTAGGAATCAGAATTACGTCTTCTGTTTCTAGAAAAACTTCTGAAGAATCATGATAGCATCATTATGTTCGTAGTGAATCAAATCGTATGATATATCCATGGAAAACTTCTTGGAAGTTTTATGAAGAACATCTACTGGGCGCCTTTCGTGAGAAAGTCGTTTATCCTCATCAAATTTTTCCGTTATGAATCTATAGAGGATCATCTAGTTTGCCGTCTTCCTCTTTTCAAAAAACCATAGTGTTTTTTTTTCGTTAGTTGTAAGAAATGACGAAATACTTTTGCTCAAAAGTACATATGTTTCGATTTTTTTGCTAGAATTTTCTTGCGAACGACATCACCAACCTCTTGTAGTCGTTTTTTAGCGTCAGCTCGACATTTCGGCTTTGAATCTGCTTCCATTTCATCCATGTACATCATTACTCTGAAAATAAACAAAGTAAATAAATTAGCAAAAACAAAAGCAGTAGAAATATGAAAAAAACGCCAGTTGTACTTCAGTGGGAAAAATGGTGAAATAGGAGATTCTCAGATGACTTGTACTGTAGCAGTACTTACTGTTGGTGAAAACTGGAGCTTGGTATGAGGCCTGCGAGTGAATGCGATATATCGTCACCTTCTCGATAAGCCTGCCACCAATTTTCATCCTCAGTATTCAGAACGTGCAGAATATCACCACGTTGAAATTTTATCGCTAACTCCTTACATGGTACATATATGTCATCCTTAAATTGATAGAAATAAATATTTCATTTTTGACGGTAGAAAAAAACAAATCAGCATAAAACAAATCAGCATATTTCTATTGCCATGATAGTGATTCAAACACAGAACTTGGATCTTCAAGAGGGATTCAAATCCCCATCTGGCAGATTTCTAAGCTGGTGTGCTACCAATTGCACTACCGAACTACTTGTTTTGCGTGTAGTCAATCCTCCACTTACTTACAGCTGCATATTGTTGATTTTGACTTCAATTTACTATTCAACGGTAAATTTTATAAGTTTATTTAAAGACTATAAAAACAAGACATCCTAACATCCGCTGTTTCCCTGAGGTGCTACAGCTCTTATTTCTCCATCGTTCAACATAACTACCTTTAGATGTATTCGTAATTTTATTTTATTTTGGAATGATATTATATTGTCCATAGTTGTGCTGAGAGCGCCGCAAAACAAGGAATCTCAGGCGGGACTCGAACCCACACTTACAGATATCCG
>KN716150.1:1361024-1392764 GCA_000816705.1 Dictyocaulus viviparus | reverse complement strand
CCTAATTATTTATTTTTCTGAAATAAATACAACGTTTTGTAAAAAAAAAAAAAACTTAGGTTCTCAAGTGCTTATCGACAAGTTGAAGAGAAGTTTATTTGTAGGATGAACTCGTACAACAACAACAACAACAACAACAACGTGAAATGTCTGACGTAAAAGCGTTAGATATGTAGCAGAACGGATTCTACCATTCACATTTCAATTAGATTGAGGAAAATCAATGCTTTTATTCTTAATGATGGTACGTTAAGTTAGCCGCAAATCTTCAAACCTCAATGCTTTTCATTAAGGCTTGGCTGACATGGCCAACTAAAGGCTTCTCGTCCTAAAGCTACACTCATTAGAGTCTGGATTTACGGCTTAATTCAATTAGTCCTATAAATCTCATGAGGTTTCTTCCTAGTTTCTTAAGAAAAATTCCATAAATCACATAATGAGTACCAAGAATATTGAGTACAGTACTTCTTTAAAGGTTGGAATGTTTACCTTGAGGGCAGAAGAAAAACAAATCAAACAATTGAAGAGCATAGTTAATAAGTTTTCGATCGATAGAAATAGATGAGTGATTTTGTAACGAGCGAAATTTCGACCAACTGACTTTCGTCTGATTAACGACATCTTCATCAA
The DNA here is from genome assembly GCA_000816705.1 of Dictyocaulus viviparus. Lineage (NCBI taxonomy): Eukaryota > Metazoa > Nematoda > Chromadorea > Rhabditida > Metastrongylidae > Dictyocaulus > Dictyocaulus viviparus. Next base: position 1,392,134 of record KN716150.1, on the reverse strand, counting down.
GAATCTCGTCATTGTTTAGTCTATTCAGCACAAAAAAAGAGGAATAAAAATTACTTAACGGCTTTAGAATAGCATACGTCATCATTAGATTTTCGACATACATTATCAAATGAGGAGGAGAATTTATTAAGGAAATTACGAGCGTTATAAATCGTTTCGATATGGATTAAAATTTTATGAGAACATCTTCATTGAGGACATTGGAATGGTTGATGTAGATGGAGTACTGAAAGAGGAATGAAAAGAGACTCATCGATATTGAACGATGGGGGTATTGATCGAAATTGAAAGACCACTATAATCGATAATCAGCTACATCCAGTTAAACGTTTAGTGAGTTAGTAATAATATTGTGAGAATTGTTGACCGAACAAGGTCGAGCAATTATTGATTGATAGCCGAATTTGGAAACACCAGCCGGCGTGACGGACAAAAGTAGCCTCAGCCAGAGTCAACAAAGCGTTTAATAATCGAAAGGACAAAACAACGATCAGAAACGAAGAGCTGAATAATGTGATGAGGTGAATTATTGAGTTTCATTCTAGAGTATTAATTGATGTGTATATGAAAATGATGCGTATCGATTTTCCTCTCCAATATAGAATACTATAAGAAATGTACATTTATTTATAAATTTCTGAAATTTGAAGAAGAAAAAAATGACATAAAAGTCATTTAAGGTACTGTATTATTTAATATATTAAGTAAACAGTTTCAATTTAACATAAATATGTTGAATAATGATAATCATTAAAGTAAAAATTATCGATTAATGAAAGAAGAGGTATGAAAAAATGAATGATAAAAATTTTCTTCACGTCGCCTCATTGAACTAAAGAAGCTTTATCAAGAAAGAGAAAAAAACGACGTTGTTGACCGAGCACTTTAACGAGGAACGACGCGGTTAACACGAAGGAATGATTAACAACGTCATTGTTATGACCCGTAGATGAGGTCACGCGTTCAATCCGCTGACAGATTGAAGCCTTAATCTTACCTCATCATATTGAACTCGTTAGTATTATGTTACATTTGATTTTTTTTTTTAAATTTTTATATGGAATTGTGGCTAGTATGAGGAATATGAGCGCGATCATTTTGATGAAAAGAAAAACTCATGAGGAAAATATGGATGATTGAATGATGGGAAGGCGATCAATCACTAGCACATAAAACGGAACATAGTGTGAAAAGATCATCATTATCGTATAGAAACAGAGTACTGTAAGGAGTACTGTACTTTACAGCATACGGTAAATGATGAATTTAAAATATTCCAAGAAAAAAATGAACGATATATAGAAATATTAGTTGTATTATCTTACATTATACTATAAAATAAATAATCTAAATTCCTATTGATCTACAATGATTGCACTTCAATGATCTACACATTGATCTACACGACAGAGAGAGATTTTTTTGGTACAAGAACCGATTCTTTTGTTTTTTTAAATATAAACAATACGGTAAAGATGAACTAGAGGTAAAACCTATGACCTCTTTGCCTCAACTCACAAATGATCATAAAATTTGCATACGATAAATAATAATTACATGAATATTAATGAGAATTTAATTTCACATGTCAGGAAATAAAAAACCACGTCTACTAAAACTCACTTTTTCAATCGATTTGTAACATTTTTAATTTTATTTCTATCTACGGACACAAGAAATGCTTCGGTCACTTGAGGTTCGAATGAGGTTGATTCTGAAAATGTACTACAATTACTTTCATAATACTAGTTATATTCAAATATTTCTCATATTTACGACAAAAATCAATACTCTAAGGGGTGACTACTACCTCATATCTTATCAGTAGTAGATATCTACTGACTCATATCCTTTCCTATAAGTAACTCTATGATAATGAGCAAGACCGGAGGTATTAATAGGGGGTATTTAAAAACTATAAATATTTTTAATCTTCAACAAGTGATCTTTGATCATGAAAAAAGTGTCGTGTCACAATTGCAATGTATAAACTCGTCCATGATTTTTATTGGTCGCGATAAAAATTCTTTCGTTTTTTAGACGTGTCGACTCCTGCTCCAATCAGACTGATCGATATCTATCAATATTGATTTTTTTCTTTTCATTTCTTAGTGATTTTTATCTTTTCCAAGATTGCATATACTCGATGAGTATTAGAAAAACAATAGTGATTAGGAATCATATAAGTGTGGTTGAACATTTGAGGTAAGAAAAGTCAAGTAAATAAAGCTGATTTACATATGTACCTCATTAGATTTGAGTGCAAAATACGATAAGATTGCCTGTTTGAGTTGTTAATGAATAGCTTGAGGGAAAATGACTGTTGTTAACGAAATTTTCTTTATTAAACTAATGTAAAGTAAAGGATGAAATAAAGCGTATTTTAAATTCTACAGTAATGCTTTTTTCTCCAATAACCAAATGCTAATTGAACGATGTCGTTCGTTCGTTCGATGTTGTTTGGTAGGAGAAAAAAAAAAACAAAATCACTTCAATGTCATATACGGCTCGACTGGCACCTTAGGAATTCACGTAATGCATCGATTTACAAGGAAGAAATTGCTATGGAGTAAATCGATAACGATCAATAATGGTAGATATCGATTTAAACGTCTAGATTAAAAAAAGAGGGGAAAAAAGTGATAATGAAAGGAGGAATGGGAAAAAATATTGAAAATGAACGAACGTTGTGTTGGATCGGCTGTCCTTCGTCGAATTTTCAAATGAATCGTTCTTGAACGAATACACTGAAATTGTTTACTTTTATTATTGTATTTATCATATTGATGACGTCATATCGTTAATTACCTCTTTTAGGTATCTGACAACTTCATCATGTGTTTTTCCTTCTATTTCAACATCATTTATTGCTACAATTTCATCACCAACACAAACACCAGCACGTTCAGCTGGTAGACCTGAATGGAAAAAGTACTGACGTAAAGCTTTCTTATTGTTAATCTGCTTAAGAAATACAACAGTAATTTTATTTGATCCGAAAATGTTCATACGTCTATTTTATTGAAGCTTTTTAAATCGTCTAACGATTTCATACCGCCATTCAAAACCCTAGGTTACGAAAAAAAAGTTTATAGTAGCGATATTTAAGAAGAGGTATAAGCCTCAGCGGTGGTTTCCTGAGATAATCTCATCGATTAACATCACAACAATTAGGGGCCAACCTCTATCAAGTATCCTTTTCCTCATCCTTTCATATGATTTTGCTATTAACACAACAAGCAATGTGAGGGTTAATCCGCCCCAGTGCGGAATAGAACTGCGGTCCGATTACGTGTATCTGTGCCATCTGCATAAATCTACCATGGCTTGCATTTTATATTTTTCCTAAGTTTAAGAAAGCTTTTTTCTACTTTCAAACTATATTATCTAGTAAATTATTTCTTAAATATGATTAGGGAATCATAAGTGAACTAAACATTCCTCAGTAATGTAGTGAGGATTATTTTGGCACCCATTCATGACACAAAACTCGATCAATCACTCAAGTTGTAACTCAATAGACGAACTAATTACGATGAAACTCATAAACTCAACACTTCCATTTTTTTTTCTATCAGCATATGCGTTATACTTATTGTGATTAGTAAACGTGACATAAATTGAACAGCAATTGTAAAGATGGTGTCATTCATCTTTACTGATAAGTTTGATTGTATACTATTGACTAAGGGAAAAGCTGAATATTTTGGTAACTTTGAGGTTGAGTGATTTCAAAAGTAGTGTCACGCTACGGACATAATGTTGTTAGAATGTTCTTGAATAAGTTGATCTATTGAGTTTAGAGGTTATAAAAGTAATTTCGAATTTCGATTTCGACAAAAATCCTCAAATTACCAGGTGCATGTTCATGAATATTTTCAACTCTCTATTTAAATAATCGCCTTAAAAATTCTGAAACAATTGTATACTTGGACAAATTTAAATTTCTCAGCATTCAGAGAACTCTCAGCAGATGAGGTAGATGAGGATTTACAAGACGAATATCGTACATTAAGAAGCTTGATAGTGCAATCGACAGTGCACTAGAATGGACATTTGTGTCATACGGGTTTGAGTCCCAGCTGATGTTCCTGGTTTTCCGATTGACACAGCGTTGTTGAAATATCAAACATAAGAATATAACGCAATAATAATCTATCATAGTTTGTGAGGTAAGATAAGATAAGCTTCCGTATTGATTAATCCTTTGAGGCGAGATGCGCTTACGCACTCGTGTTCAACATGATATCGTGGAGGTCGTTGAATACGAACCTGGTCTATACAGTTTCTTGAGTTGACCACTCTTCCACCTAGTCAATGCTAGGTATCTTACCTATCTTACTATCTCACCCAAATTTCTCTGGTACCAACGCATTCAGCCCGGAGGGATAGCTGGCTTGTTAGCCCTGGGGGGCGGTTGTGAGCTCATTTGGACCTGTGTGTTACTGCGGAACTTCCACCACTACGTTACTGCGCTCTCCGACATGAATACAATGTGAAGTTTTGAAATGTAATGTTAGTTCTTTTCTACTTATCTGAGATTCTTGCTGAGATTTAAACCTTACCAAAAAGTTTGATGGATCCAGTTATGGATTTCGTTACTGTAATAACAAATCCGTTAAGAGCCGTTGAATTATCGCGATTTTTATTCGAACTGAAACGTCTAAATGAAAAACGTTTCAGACCACTTAGAGCTATCGGGATCGATATCGATTTCGACATCTGTAATATCAAAAGTAGAAATCGATACAGAAAATCGATACGGTAGACGTTTATTGAGGCTGTGAATGAAAAAGAGAAATCTTAGCGATATGAGTTTCAATCCAACATTCTAAAATATAGAGAAAATCGAACTCGGGAAAATCCATTGATAAGAAGCTTTGATGAAGTTTTAATGTTTCATTTATTATTATAAAATTACTGTAGTGAATTTAGTGATAGATGATGAGAAGCGAGTATTGAAAAGCATAAAATTGAGGCAAATGCGTTTTCTGTTAGGTTAAAAGTTGCCTTAAAAGTAGAGGTAATTAGTGATCTTGATCTACTTATTATTCTAAGAGAAGCAAAAGGAGGAAGAACAAAGAGTGAAGAGAGAGAGCTATGAAAAGTATGAGTCCTGCAGCTTCAAAGCAGTTCAACACTTGATAGTGTTCTATCACTAATGAGGCTCTAATTTACTGAGCTACCAGCTATGAGGATGAATTGCCTCATTAGAGGCTCTGTGAAAATAATAATGATCGATTTCCTGCAGAACGTTCATTCTATTGTTGATATAACTAAGTTTTGTAAGCAATGCATTTTTAATATAATTGATCAATCAATTATGAATAAATGAGAGTCCGTAGAGGGTGAGGAACAACTGACATTAACAAGTCGTCTATTCGGAACAAAGTTCGATAGAAATTTCGCATTCTGAATTCTTTATGAAATGTGTGATATTAAAACGTGAGGTAAATTTCGAGAATGAACACTCTGTGTAAGATATGCGCATTCGGCTTCATCGTGATATCCTGAAAGTTACTTAATAGAGCTGCTTCATGTAGTGATTTAAACTGAGCAATGATGAGGTTTGAACTCAAACTTTGACGACGTTAAGAAAACTGCATCGCAACCACAGAACAGTTGAGAGGTGACTTCTGAAGGTCTATCCCAATTTTTTTAAGTAAGCACTTAAGCCTCGTTTAATCAACGTTGCTTAATCAGATTCACTTCTATTGGACGTTTCCACTATCTAAACACACCACTGCAGCACCTCCCATCGTGCTAACCTTCTTGACTCAATTGGTACACAATTAAAGTTATGTATACTCAGTCTGAGATGCCCTTTTATATAGGTTGTTTGTTTACCAAACGTCAACAAAACATCGATCTACTCAAACATTTGCTATACATTCTGGTCACGGAGTGATGTGGCACTGTACAGGACGAAGAGGAAGAAGCGTTAAGTTCAGTACCGAATGAATAGTTATGAAAACCTCGTGTCAGCTTAAAAACAAAATGTTTGCTTGTAGTTTTAATTAAAATTTCACTAGATGATAACTGACGTGTTTTGAAATATTATATACATCGATTACGAGTTCTTATTGAGTTATCAGAGGTATTAAGAATCCGAACATTTCTTTGAAATGTTGGCAAACCTCCAATGAACCATATAAGCCGTTTCGTAATAGAACTCACACAATCCACCACATTGATAAAATCAGTCAAAAAATTATAATCTTTCTCAACTTTATAATGTAATTATTTATTTTTATTAATTTTTATTAGTTATTTTTATAATATTATACTTTACTACAACTTTACTAAAATATTTTTACACTCTTATCAATTCTTTAGGATAAATAGTTTAAAAAATGGCTATAGATCGTTCAACAAATACAGAAGAACGGAAGAAAATTGAGTTTAATGAGGAACTAATGAAGATAATGAGGTAAGAGTTATCATAGAAATGTATAAAATTAGTTAAAAGAGGTGAAATTCGTCTCTATTGAACACATATTAACAAAGATATAAATTTTTTCATAGTGTTTATTTTCTCATCTGAAGAATTGTAATTGATAAAAGAATTATATGAAAAGGAATGAAGAGGAAAATGGACGAAAAATAAGAGGAAAATTAGCTGAGAAACGATCGATTTTGAGTACAATGAATGTGTGAGAATATGTTTGTTGTTTGTTAATGAATTTGAGGTTAATGAGTTAGAGGTAGTTGAGGAAATTTTGATTTTTTCATTTAAAATACAGCTAATATTTCTAGAAACATGTGTGGACGTACGTATTACAATTGTGCTTTGAAGAATAGCTTAAACGTATGTCGTCAGGTGTTGTAGATGAACATTGGGGAATATTAATGATAGATATAACTCAATCTGACAGCCACCACGACAAGAATACGCCGTTAACCTCACCCACGCGACATGTCCTTATGATGAGGAATCGTAACTGAACAACTCTGAGGGAAGAAATGGCTTATAAGCTGAGATATAAGAACTATCCGAAAGTAAACAATCTCATAAGATGTTTGCTAAACAACTCAGTAAACAATATTTTGAAAGGAGTGAACTAAAAACAATCAATAACTATACATACAGTACTGTTAGGTTTATTGTTAGCCTTAGTATATTTGAAAACGAGTTAATATTTGACTCGAAAAATTGAGGCGAATTTGAAAACTCTGATTATTTTTGATGAGAAAAAATAAACACTGACCGAAATGCGATAACATTACGAAGGAACTGTTTTTCTATGACAAATTTCGGAAGAAACAAGTAAATATCTAGTAAACAAGTAAATAACAAGTGAATTAGACGGTCTTTCAATAAGAAAAACATAGCGCAATGGCTTAGGCAGTTGTTATGTATCCATCCGCTCATTGTTTCAATTCCTATCTCAGAATGAGCCATTGAATGTTCTTATCTGTCTGAGATTTGCGATTAGTACGAAACTTGTCACGAAGGTAGAAAAAAATATTCTGATGTGATGAGTTGCCGCAGGACGTTATAGACGGTGCTGCATAAAGCATGTGTACTCAACACCATCATGATAGCAGTTGAATTAACATCGATGGTAAAGCAAGATATCGAGGAGATCTACACCGCTATTGAATACGCTCCTGCGAATAATAGAGGAATATAGAGTAGATCATAATGGATTTGACTCATAACATGATTCTTTGCCTCCGTCCCATATTATAGAATACAATGCTATTTAATGCATTTTTTCTCAAGAGCACATTAACAAATGAACACCGTAACGGAGACCGCATTTCCCTCATGAAAATCATATTATCATGCTAATGGACGAAAAAAAAACTCTTCAAGAATAAAAAATGTTTTTTTGATTCATTTTTGAATATTATGCAATTTTCATACAAACCGTACAGTAACTTCATGCTCAGAGACGAAATCGAACCAATAGAGACTGTAGCTACCGTACTTTTTACATCAACCAAGTTCTTATTGATTAGGAGTGGTCAAATTTTGAATAGACTCTAACTTTCAAGCGAATAACAGAGTTCAATTAATGCATGGAATAATATTAAGAAAATTAGTAAAATATCTGGTTTTTTCTTCTCTTTTGAGAATGAATCGATTACGAGAAAGTTGGATATTTATGTCCGATTACGTCCCTTGTGGCCTAAAAACGCCTGAGGCATATAATTTCCATATTTGTTTTCCGAATCTTTTAAAGTGTTAAGTATTAGATTTGGTTCTAATAAACCTAAATAAATAATAGTGTTCTTAAAAAATCGTTATTCTTATTCTAATGAGATGAGGTAGTATGGACTCATATATTTTCAAGCTTATCGATTCGACAGCAAATGCTAAAACATATTTCTACTTATTTTATAAAGATTGAGTAAAATTTTTATACATTTAAATGAATTTATTTAAAAATAGGTATTTTGTTAAAAATCACAATAGGACTGTAATATTATTCATGAGGAGTCTAGTTATACATAAATTACATATAAAATTATTGATTGGATGAACTGTGATCTACGAACAAGTCCAAAAAAAGTGATGATCGTTTGCTTTAATAGTCATATCAATTTTGATAGTTTATGTCATTTTGTTTACTTCATATACTCACATATTTATTGGATTTTCTTGGATTGAACCTCCTAGCACCGTCAACCTCCTAACTAAAATTGTAGTATTTTTTTTGCTAGCTTAAAAAAAGTCATTTAAATTTATTACACATTCGCTAAACTTTTTGATTACTATAAATTTATAACAGTTATAAGTTGATGAGGTAGCGCATGTCGTGGTCAAAGGTGTCGAGGTGTGACACAAATGGCTCGCAGCCGCATTAAGCTTGTAATCTACCCATACCTCCTCAGAAGGTATACAATAATAAGCTGTTAAAAGTTGGTCTACCTCAAATTATCCTGAAAAATCGCATTCGATCACCTTCACGTTATCACGTTAGAGACGAATGCGTGGGCGTATCGCAATATGATTGCATAAACACCAGAGCATCTCCTGTTTTACATATTAATTCGACATTTTACGATGTTCAGACTCGAATTCTGCAGCATGTGGGTTCGAATATTGCCCTAGGCACTGAGTGTGATCACTAACTCAGCACACCTCATTAGCAAAATTAAAGTCATAGAAAAAATACTACTAAGCGGCTGGTTTTTTTTTCATATTAAAAGATTTTAAATTCAATAGAAAAAGAATATGACGTAGTCAATATCATACGAAGCCAATAGAATTTCTTCTTATACAAGCGTGGCCTAGAATGCTCTAGATCAAATACGAATGAGGATATATTTGAGGTTATAATCGAATGATACGGTAATCAATAATATGTTGAACACTGTGTTAAGGGCCTTGTCGCAGTACAGAGTCATTCTTTTGTTTCAAGTGATGGGAAAAATCATTTTTTGCCCAAACAGCAGAGTCCTTCATTTCTAGAGGGATCCGTCAAAATAGAAAAATCGTATGACCTCAAAATAAGGAGACATAGAGGTAGTAGGCAAATGAAGTTCCTTAATAAACACTGAATGAATAAGCATATGGAAGCAGACTAATACAAACTAAGAAAACCATTTTGTTTTGTTTTGTTTTGTTTTTGTGTAAAAATGAGGTTAAAACACCGGAGGAAAAAAAGGAGGGAAAATACCATAACAACATAATATTTTGTATCTAATGATATGAAAAAGTCAATAAATTGATTTAAGAAAGTACATCGGAATCGATTGTCATTTGCTAATCCCTATAGGCACGAAGAGGACGAAATTAGGAGTGTTAGGAGGACAATGGAAGAGACGTTGCCGTATCGACTTGTCGATGTAATTCGACATGATGTTTATAGCAAAATATACGTCAACATCGTAAGAATTCAGAATTCTGATGTATTGCCTATTCGTCACCACTAGATTACTTCAATTCATTGAACTATTGATAGCGCTGTACGGTAGCAATACGATAGTAGATCATCAATCGTTTACGAAATCGATTAGACGCGCCAATATATGTTATCGTAGAGTTAGAATTGAGTGAAAATCACTTAATCATATCAAATGATCGATTCTAACCAATTTTATGTTTTTTGATGACAAATAAAAACATATGTTCCTGATGTCAACAACGTTTCAAAAAGCTAGCGGCTCTGAACGGACAACAATGAAAACCTCCAAGGCTTTCTTTTTCTTTTCCGAAACATCCGTGAAAATATTGTTCAACTAGATTTTGATCGATGACATATTCTCTTTTCTTCTTGTTAAGGATACCAGTTAAAAACTTCACATCTCTCATTGTTTTATTGATTTTTACTCGCTTCCAACAACAATGGAGGTCGCGTTGCTCAGTGGTTGAAGAAACCAGACTGGCGCATGGGCTTAATATTTTATAAGTGGGTTCAGGTCCACAGCCTAGACCAAGCAAGCCTTCCATCCTTCAGGAGTCGGTGAATTAGTACCACAGTAGTTTGGGAGGGTAAGCAGCACTGAGTTGGAAACAGACTGGTCCCCTCAAGTCATTGTATAGACACTCCTACACAAATACCTTCGCTGTACTATCAAGGCGTATAAGTGGCGCATCTTCACATGAAGATACATCAGGCCAATACTTAGCTCTATTATTATCCTATCAGTTACGATAAGTTCCAACAAGGTTATGATGGCATAACTTGTAAGATAGAGGGATGAGTTTCGTTTAACGCTTTGAGTTCTATGGCTAACTCAAAAGCGTGACATACCACTTTTTCATCTCAATCGATTTTTATACTTGTTAATATCTACCAATCCTTGAATGACTGTATTTTTACCGCATTCCCTCAATTTCTTGTGAATAATTGACTTCTAGCTGATCAATAGCTGATCAAAATTTCTTCAATTTAAAAATGGTGATAAAACTGATAAATAAAAAATTATGATATCTTATCATTTTCATAACAATAGTAAACAAACAAAGAGGTAATTATGAAGGTCACCAGGCTTTTAATCAAAAGTAATTTTGTTGTTTGATATAAGCTGAGGATATAATATGCAATGCATCTAAGCATCAATCGAGTTCTTAACGAAACTTGAATAATATTCGAGTGATAAAAACAGATAAAACCTCAATTTTAATTTTTCTCTGGAAGATTTTTAAGCGGTTTTCAGTTAGTGGCAAAATAGAGCTTTTGCCCTCCTTTCAACGGAACTCGAGTAGTAAGAAATGGACGACAAAGAAAAAGACGAACTCAACTTCATTTTGACATTCATAGAGAAAAAAATGAACAGTCAGCTTAACAGATAAAGCTAAGGAAGGAAAAAGTGGTAACTCGATGAGTTATTTACATCAAAAAACATAGAATAATAACCAAAAATTCTTCAAAAACTATTAAATTAATAAAAAAAAAGCACTTGATTTATAAGATTTTTCTTTAAAAAATCAATAAATTTTATTACTTCACCCTCATTTGAATAAGTAAAAGTAAGGAAAAAAGTAGTTGTAAGGGGTAATGATGATCTCCATGATGTCCATCACATTACGATACCCCAGAAATCAATCAATAATCAATAATTTTGCTAAAGTTTTATGTAATTTTTTTTCTTGTCAAGTTAAAGAAAGTAGTTTAATTATTTGGCGATATTTTTTTTTCTTCATTTAAATAAAATTAAGCAATCGACTTGAATGAAATGAGTCTAGATGGAATTCGTTAACACATGGATGAAGATGTCGAAAAGTTTCAGCTGAGAAAAGTTGCGAACTCATTGAGGAAAAAAGTCTTAGAGACAGAGGGAAAAATGATGAACAGATCAAAAACGATTGATGAGTAAATTCCTTTGGAGGAAAATTTTGAGGTCGCAAGTCTTTTTTTTTTTCATTAGCTTTTCGCTATAGTGAGCAATGATTGTTATTGGATGTCGTCGACAATTAGAATTTTTCTCACGCTTTTGAAGTGTCCGAAGAGGCAAACATGACTCATTTCACTCTAATTGCTCGAGTTCATAAGGAAAATGTTAATAAAAATATTGTTAGAAAAGTGAGCCAGCTTGAATCTTATCGATTTATTTTCCCTATTTGTATGAAAGGAATTTTTTCATTTATCAAATCATCCCTTTTTACTAACGGCTGTTTTAAGCTTCATACTAAAAACAAAACAGTTAATAAATGCACTTCGTTGTTGTTTATTCAAATCGATTTTTTCGAAAGTCATGAAAGAGGTTATTCCCTCATTGCAGCTAGGTAGATTTTAGCTCAAGCATTGACTTAATACAGCTTACAACATCGATAAGACTTTTAGCATTCTTCAGATTCTTAACTTTTTTCAAATTGGCTTCCAACTTCTTCTACAGATCGATCATCACTCAGAATCATTGATGTATACGATCTATTAATGTTTTCACATATGTAGAAAAATCCGGGTGAGATCAACAGCACTGACTGAGTGAAAAGAGTGATCAACTCAAATCACTGAACGGACGAGACTCGCGTTCAACCACTTCCAAGATATCACGTTGAGCACGAATGCGTAGGCGTATCTCAGCAGAAGTGATTGAGCCAAAACCTCTTCATATTATCTTATAGCTTATATCGTTCCGATGCTGGTTCATTCAAATGTCTCGTCTTGCCGATCGCAGGACTCTCCATCCCTCTCATAGTTCAACTCTGTTTGTTTTATATTTTCAATAAAAGCTCGTTTATTCCAGTTTGGGGTACCATCACTCAATTTAGGATTTACCCAAGGCTAAGGAATCCGAATCAATAGAAATAATGATAGTCGATGGCAATAATGATAGTTAAGAGGTGAACCAGTCAAAACTCGAAGTAGACGAGTTGCTTTGATCTACACAATCTGTTTGAACGGACCACCCTGGTTTTAAACCGAACCATAATAGTGGTTATTTCTCAATGTAGAAAAAAGCAGAGACTCATTAAATCACCTGACTGGATGTCGTTCACCTCAAAACCGTCCATAGTTGTTATCATTGAGAATCCAATACGCTCATCAGTTTTTCTGAGTATCAGTACCAAACTCAAATCCTCATAAGTATATCGAACCTTATAGAAAAATCATCATTCAATTTTAATTTTTTATTTTTATTAGATCCCTCACAGGTCATCGTTTATAAGACTAACTCATATGTTATTCAATTCTTTTGTGGTACTGAGGGCTGAAGATGTTTTTGCAGGCAAATAAGTGATAAATAATAAGATAGACTCAAAGCGAAACTTGTAAGCTCAGGAGTACTATCTTTTTCTAAACTACCTCAAAAAATGCCTCCATAATAAGATGAGAGGTTTTTGCAAATAAATTATTTCTAATCGCTTACCGATAAAGGTGTTTCGTTAGGGAAATTTTCCAGATCGAAAAATTTTGGAAGACTTAGTAAGTTCTCATAATTGCCGAGTTGCATTGAGGATAAAGCTGACTAAAATTTTTTCATTCAAATTCTATTAAAAAGTCTTGTATATATGAGGATAATATGAGGTTGACATTCAAAAGGATGAAAAATATTAATTAAATAGTATTGATCGAAACGATTCCGAAGAAACTCGATTGTTTTGGTACGAATTCCTTTTTGATCTACTGTTATCCAACTAACTTTTCACTCTATTTAGACTCCTATAACCTCTTTAAATCTGAACACATCTCAATACCGATCAATTTCTCTCTGTTTCCTCCTTGTTTTTTAAATATATTATCGATTCGATAACTTGCATTGTTTTTAACTCCTTTGTTGTTGTTTTTCCTCAATAGTTCTTGATCAGCTACAGATTTCTTGACCTCATCGTTTCGTTTTAGTAATAAACATCTAAACATAATAAAATAATCAATTAACATTAAATTTAATCTGATTAAAAACTATTAAAAACGATAAACTTTCAATAAATAGGGAGATCGGATACTGTAAAAGCATTTTCTTCAATGTTATTGATCTGCCAGATCAAAAAAAAAAACTAACCCCAAATTCGAAAACTTTTCGTCCTTATGAAATGTTGCTAAAAATTTAGCGGAGTTATTTGAAATGTCGTATGATGAAAAATGCTAAAATATAAGAACAGAAAAATTTTACAAACATTGAAAAAAAAAGAAAAAATAATAGATCAAAAAAATAAAATGAAATTCTTCACCATTATTAATGAATATTTCATTGTGTATGGTAATTATTTCTAAGAAAAAACAAATTCATAAAAAATAATTTTATAAGGCTTTTTTCTATCAGGATAGCAATTGATTTTATTGATTGAAAATCTTCAGCGACCACAATGTTGATAAGAAAAAAATCAATGTCGAAAAAAAAAACGATAAAAAATCCTACCACAGTTTTTCGTTTTTTCTGATGTTCTTTCGGTAAAAAATGACTTATATAGGCGTATACCATAAGTGATGAGGTTTGTAAGAAGAAAAGGGAAAAAATAACTCTCCCCTCAATAACGAACGATCGAAGATCGTCTCGGATAATAAACGAATTTAGGTCGTTCGTTATTTTCGTGATTCTCGTTGAAGATTATTCCATTATCCACCAGAAATTTCCAGAAACAACAAACAAACAACAAACAACCCGATCATTAATTGGATATGGGATGATCTGATTTCAAAAACACGTTAACTTAATCGCATAACGGTGATCAACCTCAGTCTTGTCACTCAGTTTTGATCCTCGTCGGTAAATTTCAGGCTTAATCAACATCTATTCTGTAGTATGATGACAGAATAAATATATTGGTTATGAAATTTCAATACCGTAATCTGCTTTCAATCGACAAGCTATAAGCTTACATAACTTGAAGCTCGGAAGAGGTTTGTAGGAAATAAGCCGTTTTGATCTACTTTGCTTTTATCGGATACATTAAGAAAACTTTTCTTTGTTGTTTGAAAGAAAAATCGTGTAAACAATCAGTGAGAAAACAAAACTAAGGAAATAGTTAGGACTATTTTTTTGCTTATTAAACTTCGTATGTTAGGAATAATTTGAATGGCCAAAATAGAATAATATAATAAATTTCAATACTAATAGATAAGGGACATGTGTGTGTGTTGTATTGGTTAAGGTGCTACATTGATACTAAGGCCCACCAAGGAATCCGGCCAGGACGTGCTACAGTGATACGAGGGCCCACCAAGATTTCCGGCCGCCCCGCCTAGACTTACCGAACTCGCTATCCCCCTAGGGATGGTAAATCTGGTAGAATAAATCTGAATAAGATAGACAGCACTGACTTGATGAAGAGTGGGCGACTCAAGTCACTGTATGAACGAGGCTCGCATTTAACTGCCTCAACGGTATCACGTTGAACACGAATGCATAGGCGCATCAAGGGATTTATCAACACCAACGCTTATCTTACCTTAACTTATCAAAAAATAACATGAGTTAAAGTGGTTTGTTTTAACCTCAAAGATGAAATATCTTTGATGGATATAGGGATTACTATAATGGATAGTAAGCTATTGATAATGAAAATCATATAAATTGATTGGACACGCACACGTTTTTCTTCAAGAATAAAGGACGGATAGAAATTTCTCAGTGAAAAAGCTTCACTTCTGCTAAAAGCTGATGCTTCTGATCTCTAATTTGTCAAAATGAAGAGTTTTTCTGGATAAAAAAATTTCTTGGTCCAAGAAGAAAACGTGTTTGCAAACCTTCTAAAACTAAAAGAAGCAAATATGCAAATTTTCGAACAAAAACATCTTCCAGGAGAATACCAGTAATTTGTCTTTACCGAATATATAAAAAATGTTTTTGAACGGATTTATTCGTGTGAGTGATCTTTGATCTAGAAATTATTCTCTATTAAATGCGTCCTATTAAAATAAATTATGAATATCAAAGCGATGATAAATACGATATTACAAATACAAATGTAAAAAGAAAACAAAACAACTAGTTATATCGATAAAAATCAATTATTATCGATTTTTTTTACATAAAAAACGTCTCAGTAGAAAAAATACATATTGATTTAGATCAAAGATGTTGACATTGAGATCAATCAATACTTGTTCGATAACTATAGAACGTTTTCAGATTCAACACATTCACAATCAGAAAACATTTTCGCATAATCAGCTGATTTTTGTTTTATCAATAGAAGAGATCGGTTAGAAAAAAACATTTATTAAAAGATTTCTATAAATTCAAATCTCCCTCGATAACTGAACTGCACAAAATCCGTGCAGGATCAACGCTGAGCAAATTCGCACCATAAAATTTCTTTGGGAAGCAAAACTTTTCCATCTGAACAATATGCTTATAAATTTCTACAACACGATAAATTAGCCTCTAATAGATGAGTCTTAATAAGGGAAAAGCGGAGGGTTAAAGGTTTAAACCTCATTTAAAGTAATTTTCAATTATTATGTAACAATATAGTAACATTATACAATAAAAACTCAACAAATATAGAACTCTAAGGATGTAAAACTCAAAAGTGCCTCAAGAAAAAAAAACAAAAGATCAACGACAAACAGTAGTGAGTGAGCATCTGATAAGTCTAGTAAAAGCTCAAAAAGCATCGGTGAAATGAATCCGTATAGACACAATGAGATCGTGCAGAAAAAATTCAAAGAACCGATTATGAGTACTGCTATCGATTTCGTGTAGGACATCGACTAATGAGACTCCCTTGAGGAGTCTTCTGAATCATCGATGTTGCTAGAAACGCTGAAATAATGAATTGTGGCTTTTTTCCATATGAATGGAATTAGATGAAAGCTAGACCATTCCAACTAACCGGTAAATGGAAAGGCAGCAGTGATTACAAACAACCATGTGTATCCGATAGAAATGAGGAAGAATTCCGAGATAATTGAAAGTAAAATGCCACTCAATGTCTGAACAAAAAAAAACGAGTTTCACCGAATTTTGCCTATAAGGCACTGAACAGTTTGTCTATGAGTCCAATTCTTATTTCTTATTGATTCCAATGAGTGAAAAAATCAATAATATTCAAGAGTTTCAGACAGCATAAGCTCCGGCTTCAATTAATCCCTGTATAATGTTCAACCTGATATAATGGATCTGGTTCAACACGATCCTACTCCACACAATTACTTTAAGTAATCTATCTCTATCAGGTCATTCAAGCTTGTCACCCTAAGGTTCTCTAGCACCAATATCCCAATCCGAGATAAATGGTGTGCTTATAGGCCGGACGAGGACATGAAATTGCATCCACTAACTCGAGCCTGAGTATCAGATTGGTACCCTGTATTACTACGGTACAGTGATATGGTGGAGGTGATTGAATACGAGTCTGATCTTTAGAGTGACTTCAGTTGAACACTTTTTCACAAAGTGAGTGCTAGCTATGTTAGCCAGATTTCTGTGATACCAATTTACCGATCCCGAAAGGATGGCGGACATGGAAGGCCTAAAGGTAGATCGTGAACTGGTTCGGGCTTGCTTGTCACTATGGTACCTCCACCATGACGCTACTGCGTGCTCTTAGAAAACATTTTAAACGTTTGATATAGAATAGTTGTTGAATAAATGAGGAGTAATGAATGAAACAAACCGTTGAAAGTGTTAAGAAGCCGTAGTTGGCTGCTTTATAACGAGAGCCAAAGCATTTCACTATTGCAGTAATGAATAAAGCATGTGTAGCACCCATACAGATGAACATACCGATAAGCTGCATAAAATTTTCTTCAACATTAAAGAAAAAAAATCACTTTAATTGAAGAGAATGTCTGCGGTATAACAAAACTCGGCAGATGAGTCTCGTTAACCTTTTCGAGGAGAGTATTCGCCAAGTACGTTACAACCTCATTTGTGTAACCTTATACATCACAATTATTCAGTACAATAACGATTTTAATCACATGTTACTTATTCAGTAAGTTTCATTATCGCAGATTAGTCATAAGTTTTTAGATCTATAGAGGTAGTACCAGAATAAGAATTGAACTAAACACTGCCGTTTGTCGCTTTAGCGCCTTTAGCCACTACACTATACTACTAATAGAGTGTTAATATTTGTTTAAATATGAAGGTAGTTAATTACTCACCCAAAACAAATACATGAATTTATCGACGTTTCTTGTTAATGGCATTGTAAGCAACAGAGTAGTGGCAATACATGTAGCAATCGATACGGAGGTCTGTAATTTGATGTGACCTCGAGTTTAAAGCTAATCAGTAGCCTCCAATCATTAATACACTAAGTTTCATACTTAATTTTAGAAAAAAAAACTGACTATTCGTTTGAAAACCAAATAGTTTTGGCATCGATTGTTTTCATGCCTACTTCTGAGCCACAGATGTATCTCTAAGAAGATAAAAAGAAGAATAGGATCTGACCAAATAAGATTTAGTGCCGATCGATTTCTGTAGGGTATGTCTACTACGCATCCGATTCCATTGTGATATCGTAAAGATAGCTTCGACTAGTAGAGTGACTTGAGGTGATTCTCTATCAAGTCAATGCTGTATACTTCCCGGATGCTTTCTGTTACGAAGCGGCCAACTACGTAGGCATGGTGGGTCCGACAGTAATGGAGTGGATGCGAATCGGAGTACGCTAAGGTGGGTGTGAGCACCATAGCCACACCTACAGCTGCGCCACGTGCTTCCGCATTCATCTTATAGCAATCAATACTGCGTAAAAAGGTCAAGATTCAACGACTTGATCTTAAGAGAATGATTTTGGGAGGCTATGTATCCGAGAATACGCGCAATGAGCAACATAGTAATATGGAAAAAGACGAAATGATAAAGTTAACATCGTCGGTCACCTGAAAACTCGTCCGATCCGTAAGATATCCCCATGCGACGCGTGCAATCGCGTTCACGGTTGTACCGATAGCGAACGCTCTGGCAAGAAAGAAATCATCGTCGATGAATGTTTCGGCAAATGTCTAGAATATTGTTTAATAGAAAATAAAAAAGACTTAAAAAACAAACAAAAAGTATTATGCTGATACAAATACGAGTTAGTACTATTGATTTTTTTACTAAACTAATTTAAAAAGGCTAAATGAAAAGCACTGATGCACAGTATATTATAGCTATCGATTGATTCATTATAAGGAGAAAAAAAGCTTTAAAATAAACCTTATAGAAATTATAGAACATATTTGCATAAAATGAACAACAAAATAACGCAATGAATAGAAGATAGAAAGTCGACGATGAAAGCATTTCGAATGGTCGCATAGATCGTCCGCTGAAATACGTTTGTACTCAATCTGAGGTAAAAAACTGTTTATGAAATTTAACATAAGCTTGATCATGCCCAATCAAATGACTATTATCATTTATGAATGTCTTCAGATTAGATTCAGTGTAACTTGTCTATGGATGAGGGAAAGTCGTTTCCTCACAACTCTTTTGACTCAATAACAATACTTATACTAAGTATAATGAAGCATTATTAGTTTAATTTCCTCAACGTGAAGCGCGTAGAACAAATATATGAAAGTTCAACGATCATTTGTAAGCAAAGCAAAGTTACTTTTTACCTTATCTGATCCACACTAAAAATCCACAACAAAATACTGATACGTTATGAGGAAAAAAGCCTTAAAAACCCTCCAAATCATTTCTACGATACTTGAAAAATATTCACATACTTTTGTACGTCATCCTCGAATATATCGGTGACATCAGAATCTGAGCTTACTTGTGATTCTCTGGATGCTGAACGATATCTGGCTTCAGAAGCACGTGAAGAAATCTGCGTACAGAAAAATATTTGATAATCAAGCATTGAAATCAATTCAAGATAAAGCCATTAAGCATTAAGCTGACACATTTTACTACACTTCAACAAAATCTAATAACTCTTCCTCCTATGAGTATGAACAGTAACTCGTCATTTGACAATAATTAAAAACGATACCTCAATTGATTTTAAAATTATTTGATTATTATTCCATAATATTTTTAAGATGTTTAAAAACAACTAAAGAGCCACAGCAAGCAAAAGCTTGAAGATTCCAAAAGCTATTAAACTTTTCAAGAACGTTATTCTAAGGCTATGCATTATATTGACAGTAAGAAAAACCTCAAATTTCACGGTGACCACAACCTCAAATAAACAGCCAACCACAAAATGAAACAAGGCAAAACAAAATTGTAATGATAGAAAAAATACATAATCCATATATCTATGTTAGTGAAGTTGGTTAGCACAACAGATTGAACATCTGTTGACGCGGGTTGGAGTCCTCGCTGAGGTACGAGGCTTTGCGACTAATCAGCATCATTATAGATGTATACAAATGAAGTTAATACATAAGAAACACTAGGGTGATGATCAAAACTCAAAATGTTATTGCGTTCCAAATTTTTTTCCCAAACTAAAAAAACCGTCTTGTATTTTTTCTCCATGAATTAGCCATTTATTTTTACTATTGAAAGCTGAAAATCCATAGAAATGAGGATAATAAAAATTGGAACTCATTCTGAAATACCGACAAAAGCACGTCATCATCACAACTTAAAAATGTGTAGATCAAAAAAAATCAATACTCAAGGAATACCGCAAAAAAACAGAAATATAATGAAAAACTACCTCATTAAAACTCAGATAACAGCTAATATAGAAATTTCTAGTAACTCATTCTGTTATTGAAGAGCTTGACTGAGTGATTTTTTGTAAAATTATTGAACATTGGTTGAATTTCTATACTTTTAAAAAAATAATATTCAATGGGTGATCGACAATTACACGACAGAAATGTGCGGAATCGCTTTGTATTTTTTAAATAAAAAAAGTTCGTTTAGAGATCACTTATTATAAATTTCATTAGTTTTCAGCTTAATAGCCGCAGTGAGACGCAGATTCGAATATCGTATACGCCAGTTTGAATCCTCCTCAGATCACTCAAGTCTTCCATTCCTCTGGAATCGGTGGTACCTGAGTAATCTGGGCAAGGGAAGAGGCAATCTGATTTGTTAACAGATTGAACTTTTTAAGTCACTGTATAGATCACCACAACTCAAATACCTCCAGTATAACATCAAATGTGTGCCGCATCTCCTCAAGGAGATCAAATGGCCAATGCCTATCCTTATCTTTGACCTTATAATGCTCGTCCTTAGTTTGAATTCTGCGATCCATTAAAAGGCTAGCAAATGCTTTTTTTCATTGGCATTTAACATTTTTTCGACTAAAAATGTCATTTTATAAGTCGTACTTTATTACTACTTATTTACCTATTAATTAACATAGGTTACAATTTGCGCTGAAACTCAGCAATGCTGAGTCAATCATGAGACTATTGCCCTCAACCGGTAACCTCAACTAGAGCCCGCATATCGCGGACGGACCATTCATCAGCATCAATCCACACCTCTAACGCACATATGAAAGGCGGGCGGGTTCATATCTCGACTGAGGATCCAGGTTTTGTGATTGACTCAGCATCTTGAGGACATAAACATCATAGTTAACATGACTTTCAAAAGTTGATTTCATCAGGTTATCAATAAGCTAAAGGATTCCGCACATTGCTCGTCATCGTTATTCATATATGTGAATACAGTATCCACAATTATCTACCGTAGCATTATCACGCGGAAGATGTTTGTATGCGACGTTAGCGAACGGTGTCGAACGGCGTGCAGTAGTACATCGACCACGACGGAATTCCGCAACGACGTCTGAGAACGATGCCAATCCGGAGTTATAGATCTGTAGACGAACACAGTACATTGGAAGTACACTAGATGAAATGAAATAGTAGCCGAATAGAAATGTTAGGGCTGTTGTTGATGTTGTTGTTGAAGCTGACAGGAATGTTAACCCCAAAAAATCGAAAAGAAGAAAATATTATCACTTGGTATAACATAAGAAGCAATTAGACAGTACGAATTTGCTTCATACAAGTTATATTTACATTTTGTAAATTTTACATATGTATTTATATTAAATTTTGAATGTTTACAGAAAAATTACATAACTATCAACTATATTACAATACATAATCGACATAGTAAAGCAACACCAGCTAATCTTCCCTCTTTTTATTACCGTTAACTGTAGTAGTTCAATGCATTCTCTTTGGTCTATGAAGTTATGGTGACTCATACCTCTCTCTTTGACCACCGAAAAGTGGTCTACGTGTCGGTTCTTGGTCGTCTTGTAGTGGATTTCACGTTCAGTGGTGATCCGAACGCATACGACGCCTTATTCAGATTTACTTCATCGACTATTGAAAAAAAAATTTAAATGAAATTTCGTCCAGACTAGAAGTTCCGTGATGAAGTCCATCCTCTTTCTTGACCCTTCCAAGAATTCTTACCGTATCTCAGCCACTGGAAATAACTATTTCTTATGCCGAAGCACTGACTCTAACATTCTACTTCTCCAGTTCGTAGTTAATTAATTAATTTCACTCCGGTTCAATAATTGAATGTAAGCAATGAGTGTCCTAGAAAAGCTGAATAACTAAGTGATCGAACTTGGCTTTGAGGATTTCTTGCATTTGCTGAAAACTTTGACTGAGGACAATTTATTTTGACTTGGATCCCTTTAGCCGTTGAAGATAGCGATTGTGCCAAAACATCAGCCTTCATTATGAACATATGGAAAATAAACTCAGTGGTCGGCTTAGCGGAGAAGCTAAAGAATCTGTAATAAAATTTTTGTTGATGAAATGAGGTAGCAACCGGCCTAGTTTTTTCCATTGAAGGACACTATGGTCGTACGGACGTCCTCGAAGACGAACAATTTTAAAGTAAAACACCTCAACGGTGCAATTATCTCAATAAAATTTGCCTATGTTCATAATGTAGCTTCAATATCATCCTCTTTACGGCGAGGTAGTAATGAGGCGCAAACGGCGAACAATGGCTGTCAAAGTAGGTATTGGACCATGTTTTGTCAACGATAAACGGCCCACAACCCACAATAGTCGTTCAGTTGCTCAACTTGTTTACCTCATCGAGAAACTGTTCTTTTTCCTCTTATTACTGTAAGAATCGACTGGAATGAACAGGGAGTTGTAAAAGATGAGTTGCATTATTTTCATTAATTTTGAATAGAACTAAAAAATTTTTTTGGCTTGTATAGGTTCTCTGGGCAGCGAACTGATGAGCTACTCCATTGCAGACTAACCATCCCATAGATTTATCGGATGCGATGAGGAAATGAGGATATGAGAGGAAAACGAAGTCGAACAGAATATGGAGGAATATTATTTCGAAATAGGCCAGAAGTATGATAATAAAACAAGAAAAATTTTTAACCATATAATGGCTAGATGTAAAGATGGAGATTGTAGTAGAATAATTTTTTGATGTCATTGAAAATAAGTAAACAATAAACAATAAACCTCTCTAAGTACTCAAGCAGATAGTAAAACCGAGAAATAGTGATACAACTCTCGTATTATTTGATAGAGGTATGAGTTATAACCCTCTCCTTAGGGTTCTAATAGATTAGTGCTTAAGCTTTTCCCTATCAATCTTCCTAATTTTGCTTAACTTGAACAGATATTTGTAATCAGTTAAATATCTGTCTATCAGAGAAAGGTAATTTTTGGACCAATACTTTTTATTTGAGTGAAAAGGAGGGAAACGTTAAAATGGATATTAAGGATTAACAAAAAGAAATAATTTTAACTCACTCTTTCAGGAGGATCACATACTACAATCAGACCAATCAATTGCATTACTGCATAAATAGTTGCTAAAGTGAGGAACACGTTAGGTACTCGAAGAAGCAAATCCTTGTCCAAAAAATACCTATAATTCATCTATTTTAAATAGTATCGATTTAGTAGCGCACGTTTCTGAGTCGATCACAAACTCGAAATCCTCAAACGAGACTCAAACCAACATTAACCGGATATTAGGTTATTAATTATGCTAATTTTTCCTTGTGACTGACTCAGAAAGATAAACTATCAATATCATAATGTACTAGTCAAGATGTTGACTTCAATTGACAAAAACAAAGGTTTTCATGATAATTTTCCCTGAGGCTAATTTCAACACTAGCAAATATTTTATTAAGGTAACAGTTAGTGAGTCTAGATGAGTTTCATGCTATTCAGGATAGAAAATTGAAGTATGAGAAAAGCCTGCATAGTACTTCTAAATATGCTGCAGCGTTTTATGGATATTTTACGGAATAAAATTCTCAGTTAGTAATCTGTATATGTCTTAGATACCATTGTACCATTGTGAAATGGAATAGGAGCCAGGAAGATGTGAGCTTCCTCTTGGGAGGACTACCTCCAGAGTGGACGGACGTGTTCCGCGTTAACCTCAAGAAGCTATGTTTGCCGCTGCTATTTCACGATTTGAGGACGATGGATTGGATCTCGCTCGTATTGTTAATTTATTGAGGGAAGAATTAATTTATATGATACGCTATAAGAACAGAACACCGATATCCTCCTTAAAGCCTTCACCATGAAAAATTAACTGCGTAGTCATTGTACTACCTGAGGAGGAACGAAAAACAATAAGACCGTCATCTATCGGATCACATGTATAGTAACCTCCCTGCTTATAACTGTTAGAAGAAAAAATTGTCTTCGAGAGAATCAGTAGATAATTAAGGTAGATGGAAAGAAAACGTCTCACGAAAAGCTTAATACTTCATAACTATTTAAATTTTACAAAATCTTTGAAATTTCATTGAGAATGAGTGAGTATATGAGGAAAATTCAACAAACCCGTCTTTAGTTGATGGCAAATTTTCAGGATTGATAAGATGAGTCTGGATTGGTGCGAAAATTGTTGGTGATATTCCAAATCCAGCAGCTACAATTCCACTAACCAAACCCACATTATCTGGTGCCCACTGAAATACCGTTCAATTTCAGTATAAGGACACTTGAATTTTATGAACAAATTACTCATTCAAATCTCGAAGATTTTGCTAGAATGATCTACACAAATAGTTTGATCTACCTATATACCATGAATGAATTTCATTCACTGAGACTCACATTTATTACGGTAGCAACGGCTGTCACGTAAGCGATTCCTTGACCAAATCCGAACATAAGGCCGTAAGTTATGAAAAATGAGAAATATGATTGCTTAATGGTCCAGAATGAAAGCGCTACGGATGAACTGAAAAAGAAAAAAGATAATATCTTCAAACTATCAAAGTAAGCTTAATATACTACCTCAAATCGATGTACACTTCAAAAGAAATCCTAGTATGAATGATGTATAACAATGAGTTATGAGGAATGAGGAAACCTAATAGTGAAATTTGACTTCCAAGCCTTCTACTCTAGTTGGTGATTAGGCATTTTGAGGCGGTTTACTGTTAAGGGCGGTTTATTTTCAACTAGATAGAAAAACAAACGTGGCAATAGTGCATCCAATGAAGGCAGCCGTACGAGGACCAAAGTGAAGCACCAAAGCACCACCGACGACCATCGAAAACGGAAAACATCCTGCATTTAAGGGTTTAGTGTTCTACGAAAATCTTTCATGTGATCTTTGATCACTGATAATTGTTACGTGATCAAAGAAATATTACCGAATACAAACCTTGGAATGTTGGCACCCAAATGAAATGCTCGATACCAATACTAGGATCGGTGTAGTTTCGCATATATGAAGCCATATACGGTAACATGTTTCCTGAAATGAGGAGCGTTATCGATTGGATTTCACTCAAATGTTGAAAGATAATTATAAAAGAAAAGCTAGTCGAAAAGTCCTAACATGAGTCAAGATAAAGAAAAATTTCAGTTGAAAGTTTATTAGAAGGGTATGATTGAAATGTTTAGCTGAAGCCTATCAAATAACTAGGGAAGAAAAGCATTTGAGACTAAAACAACTCCCTCGTCTCCATTAGTAACAGTGAGAACTTCAAAACGATCCTCATTTTTTTTGAATATCTAATAAAACTTCAAATAATGACAGACTGAAACTCCTCGTCATCACTTAGTGTTTTCAAAATTTTGCTTCGCTGATAATCGATTTATTTTATTCCACAAATTCCTAGGAGTAATTTTCCAAAATGATTCTCGATTGTTAGATCATATCCTATCATTTATTATGTTTTTCAATAGTTTCCATATATCTCTGCATTGATGAAAAGCTGTTATGATGCTCTACAATGCCGCCGTTGAAGTCGGCATTAGTGCTCATTGAGGTTCTTGATCTACCTCGATGAATTCCGATAAGATTCAACTTGTAATAAGCTTTATACATGCAACTGAGGAGTAATCCACATCTCAATGTCATTGCTAAAGCTTTTACATTTTTAATGGTCCTCTACAGAAAACACCTTTTGAGAGCATGTAAGTAAAGAGGTTAGTGGAAAACTTTCACTCAGTGAAAAAAAAACCTTCACTCACCAAAAGTATGATAAGTTCCGATCGAGAGATGAATTAGTACAGCTCCAATAAGCACGACAATAATTCGAGCTAATGGTGGAAGACGAAAAATCGTACGTGCAATGATGTCCACCATAGCTATGAGACCTGAAATCAGATCAAAAATCAGAATTATTTACGCTGTTGCTTTTGTTTAGGCTTTAGGTGGATTTACAGTTGAATTGAGTTAGTAATAACGTAAACAAAACAAAATGATAGTCAGATAACAAAAAATCAATCAATACGGAGAATCGTAATGTCCAAATGATAAACAATTCAAGAATTCTGTAGAGAAATCTGATCGCATTTTAAATGATGATTTATACCATCCAAATTGATTTTGATTTCAAAATTTAGTGAGGATAATGGTGATCTATCTTTTTGAAGAGACACGTCATCTATTTGTTGTTATGACGTTATCGTTGAGGTGTCTGAATCTGGTGGTAATTATGAGTTAAGAGGACCAGACCGGTCTGTTGACAAGTCAGTCCAGCGTACTCTTGCTAATTGTTGTGCAACAAGTTCATCAAACCCTGAGTGATCGGATGATTCGTTGGCTTAAAGAAGAACTCTAACCTAATTTTATAACACTCAACCCTACTTATCAGTGACCAGTGCTCATTAATCGCCACAGAACAAGCTATCGATTCGACATCATCTTAAATTTTGGAACAATGTTTTTTATTCTTCTAAACAATACCGATATCAATCTTCTAACTATGAAATGACAGAAGGTTTAGTTAGCCTTGAGAAGCAATCAAACTATGGATCTATACTGCTCGTAATGGATACACTATTGTTCTACCACTGCGCTATCTGTAATACTAACTAACAGTAGATAAACAAGGAAAAGTATTTACAAGCGTAAACATAAACAACAGAATAATCCGCTTTTCACTTGTCATAACAACTTTCAGTTTCGGAATCGTATCCTTTGATTCAAAAACGATTCATCGTTTTAGTTATTTTATAGCTCAATTTTTTTACATTGAAGTTGTAATAGGTAGATTGAATGATGTAATCCTATTGACGAGTACAAACGTTTTCTTAGCGGTCCCGCAACGAATACCTGTTCAATGTCGCAGGGTGGTGCAGGTATGAATGACAAGATGACATTATGATATCACTACTACTTTATTATATTCAATTGTTGTTTAAGAGTTGATGGGAAAAACCCAGAAAAAAATTTATTTAGTTTCCCCTCCTCCGATCCCCTACCCCTTTATTTTCCCTCCTTATCAGCCATTTCGAAAGAAAAATTGTTAAAAAATACCTACATAGACATTTCCATTCATAAACAACTATTTGTTGTACACACATGGGCGGTCTAAAAACAAGCTTATCTATTTCCATGCAAATTTCCCTCAACACGCCGAAAATTTGAAAACTGCCGTGCTTTTCCTCTAGAGAACTTTTCGACGAACACGCTTAATGAGGTGCCATCATTATAGTTAACCGAGGTGAAATCTTGGAGATCATCTGCATATTGTACGTCGACAACGATACAGTTGAATGACAAAATCGGTATGATCTTTAGTCGAGTGATTATTTTCATCTTAATACCCACAATTATTTCAATTCTCACAGGTGGTATCCGTTGGATGATGAAGCACAAGAAAAACAACATTGGACTCATCATAACTCAGGATGATTAATCGTACTGATTACGAAATGAATGGAAAAAAAAAGCAACCGCAATGATTGAAAGGATGTAAATAGAATAAAGTGAAATGAGGTATATTGAAGAAGTGTTCTCATATTGATCGTTCTTTGAAGTCTCCTTGTTACTTGCAATAATTGAAATACTTGAAAATTTCAGAATATAAGGAATCTCTGAAAAAGCAATAGGGATTCCCTCATAATGAAAACAAATTGATGACGTATTGATATTTTATAAGGATAATAATATTTCATTAAGCATTTTTATTATTTTTTATCAACTATGATAGATTATGATGGTTTTCTAGTATACCTAACGAAGATGAGTTCAGCGTAAAACTTGGAACCACCTCAGGCGGTACCAGTTAACTCAACATCATTAAGAACAATATTTTAATATTAACTTCCTCACGAAGAAATCATTGCGATAAGGAGATGATCTAAAAGAAATTTTAACGTTATATAGGTCTGTTGTACAAAATAGTTTTTATTGAATTACATCACTTATCAAACGAGTCAAGAATAAGAAAGTATGGAGGAAAAAAATGAAGACATGAGGCTCTAATCACTTTAAAAATCTTAAGTCTAAATGTCTTTATGCTTAAATGTCAACTAGTTTACTGAGGAAACTATTGAGCATATGTTTGCAACGTGATCTCATCAAGGTAATCATCGTCGTCATTATGAACAAGGTCAGATGCAGTCAGAGAAGGGTAAGAATATGAAACTCCGTCTTCTGTGACAAACCAGTGACGTCAATGTGAGTGAAACCGTTCACACTAATAGCTATTGTAATAGTGGATAAATATGATTCATTGATTAATGTGTGAGGAAAAAAAATGCACAACCTATTAACTCCAGCTTCTGTTCAATTGCTTAAAGGTTCAGAATAAATGAGCAACTGAAGATGAACAAAACACGAAGCATCAATTACTGAGTGGATTACACTCAGAGAAGAGAGTTAAACAGAAATTTCACACTAATCATGAAATCATTTCGAGAATTGATGAGTTAAAGAGTGTAGCACGTTGTGTAGAGGCATGATAGTGCCCTTAGGATAGATGTGAGGCTTATTAGATTTCCAGTTCTTCTGGTGTTGGTTAAGTTCTAGCAGATTCGCCTGACAAAATAACGAAGCATTGGCTTAGAATTCGATGATGTAGAGTATATCATTGTTCATATCATACATAAATTTTTCACCTTAACGATAACGAACAGAAAAGCTGGAATTAAATATGCGGCGCATTCTGATAAGATGACGTTCCGCAATTTCAATTAAAGCATGATGGAGAAGCTGAAAAAGACAAATCTTCGTACGACCACCTTATTTTACTTCACGTGACAACTCGTCCAATATAATGCCATGTAATAGATGTACAATTTGACTAATGCTTCAATCGTTTTAGAAACATTCTGTAGAATACATATAGTCGTTCAAGCAGTATGTTACAGATCAGCTAACTCATCCAATATGAGGTAAAAAGACCGATCATCTAACAAGATTTGTAAGCATAATCTCAATATATCAGTGAAGCATACAACAAACTGCTAATATCAATTGATCGACTGATTAAGCATTGAGGTGATACGATAAAAATTTATCAAATCTTGCATGAAAATAGCGGATATAATAATGAGTTCGTAGTGATTGATCCTTATGATGTTGTTGAATTTACACCGTGTGGAATATTGTTATCATTCTCATAGAAGAACATTGTAGAAGAACAACAATGAGTTCAACGAGGTAAAATTGTACGCTATTAGAAGTGTTAAGTGTTAATTAAACGTTTAAGAAACATAAACAGGATAGATAATTTGTTCTGTGATAATGAATGATAAGAAAAAAAAATGATATTGTTTTAAAGTAAAATGAAATATTATCCAACTGGTTTCCTAACGACGGTTGAGAAACCTGTAATGAGAAACTTTTGAGGAAAGTATGAAACACGTATAGTACTATTCTGATTAGATTAGAAGTACGAAAAAGTCCTGAGCTGCAGAAAAAAGAGTAGAATGAAAGTACTGAACAATTAGTAGTACTAATACTATCAGTAGTACTAGTACTATTCGAATTAGATTAAATACGAAAATGTTTTGAGCACATGAGAAGAAAAGAGGAGTAGAATGAAAACAGTGAACGACGAAAAACTCGTTGTGATATGAGTTCGTAACATTTTTAGTGAGTGAAAAAAACGCGTACAGTACTATTCTTCTAGTTAGATTATGTACTAGAAGGTGAAGGAAAGGTAAGAAAACGAGCAGACTGAAAGTACTGAACAACGAGGAACTCGTTATCGTATGAGTTCACTTGAATAATTAGTTCTAGAGGGTTATTATTTTTTAATAATTTTATAATAATTGAAAAAGTAACAGCTATACTACTTTCGATATTGTAATGACATTACGAATAAATTAATGAGTCACGATGAATATCATGCGATGTGCATGAAATTATTATGAATAAAGAAAAATAAAAACATTCAACATACAAACGTGCTAAATATAACTCACATTCAGAGGTTTAATAATACGAGGTAATTCGCAATGAGGGACAACGAGAAAGAAAAACTGCTAATGTACTAGTTCGGTACCATTAGGACAAGACGATAATATTGCGATATGGTTGAAAAAAAAAAACTGGTCCAATAGTTGATGTAGTAATAATGAATGAGGTAGTTTTTTTTTTTCTGAGTGAAAATAAAAACATCTTAAAGGTCGTAACGAAAATAAAAATCACACGAAGAAAATTAGGTCAAACGGAAACGGTAAGTGCGAGGTTCGGAAGAAATCGAAATGTGAAAGCTTTTCAATAATTCATGAACGCCAGAATATTGAGGATACGTCGAACGAGGAAAAACAAAAACTATATTGACTTTACTTAGTGACGATTTTCCTCACAAAATAGTTAACAATAAGTGAGTAAAAAATCTTATTATATCGATAAATATAGGTATAAATGAATTAGAAGAAAGAAAAGCTGACATTGAGGAAATCATTTCGTGAATGAGTGAGTGAGCGAGTGAGTGACTGAGTATTAGATTTCATATTTAAAAGTTGACATTTTAATTAAATGAACGTCGACAACTAGCTATTCTATTGATCATTGATTTTGGAAAGATCATTCACGTGATCATGCAGATCATTCACACAGAACAACAACTACAACAACAAAAACAACAACAACAACGACAACAATAGCAATAAGAAGTTG